>WOXC01005816.1:0-67153 GCA_011680675.1 Gymnobelideus leadbeateri | reverse complement strand
AAAGCCCCAAATGAAATACAAGCTGGCTACAGGCCATAGAGGACCTTAAGAAGCAGATAAGAGAAGTGGGGGAAAATTTGGGAAGAGAAATGAAAAAGATGCAAGAAAAGTATGAAATGACAGTCAACAGCCTGACTGAGGAAAATAACACCTTAAAAAATAGACTAACTCAAATAGCAAAAGAGGCTCAGAAAGGCAATGAGGAGAAGAATGCCCTAAAAATTCGAATTTGCCAGATGGAAAAAGAATCTCAAAAGCTCACTAAAGAGATTCATTCCTTCAGAGTTAGACTGGAGCAAATGGAAGCTAGTGACTTTATGAGAAATCAAGATACTATTAAACAGATCCAAACAAATGAAAGAATAGAAGGCAATGTGAAATATCTCATGGGAAAAACCACTGACCTGGAAAATAGATCCAGGAGAGACAATTTAAAAATTATTGGACTACCTGAAAGCCATGATCAAAGAAAGAACCTAGAAATCATCCTTCAAGAAATTCTCAAGGAAAATTGCCCTGATGTTTTAGACCCAGTGGGCGAAATAGAGGTTGAAAGAATCCACCAATCTCCTCCTGAAAAGGATCCCCAAAAGAAAACTCCTAGGAATATTATAGCCAGGTTCCAGAACTCCCAGATCAAGGAGAAAATACTACAAGCAGCCAGGAAGAAACAATTTCGATATTGTGGAAACACAATCATAATAGCCTAGGGCCTGGCAGCTTGTACACTGAGGGATAGAAGGGCATTGAATATGATATTCCAGAGGGCAAAAGAGCTGGGAATGAACCCAAGGGTCACCTACCCAGCAAAACTGAGTGTTTTGTTTCAGGGGAAAATATGGTCATTCAGTGGAATAGAGGACTTTCAAGCATTCTTAATGAAAAAACCAGAGTTGAATAGAAAATTTGACATTCAGACACAAGAAGCAAGAGATGCTTGAGAATGTAATCAGGGAAAAGAAATCAAAAGGAACTTATCAAAGTTGGACTATTTACATTCCTACATGGAAAAACAATAACTGTATTTGATGAAACCTTTCTCATTATGAAAATATTTGAAGAAGGGTACATGGCATATGTTCACAGATATACATGGATAGAGGGCACAGGTTGAATTTGATGGGAAGGGATGATTCTTTTGGGGGGGGCAATTGGGGTTGGGTGACTTGCCCGGGGTCACACGGCTGTGTTTCTGTTTGTGTGTTGGGTGTCTGGGGCCGGATCCGAGCTAAGGTCCTTCTGGCTCCGGGCCTGGCGCTCTGCTTGCTGTGCCACTTAGCTGCCCCAAGGAAGGGATGATTCTTAAGGGTGAAGTTAAGAGGTGAGAGAGGAAAGTGGCAAGAGGAGATGGAGAGAGACAGGGTAGGGTAAACTATCTCATGTAGAAGAGACAAGGGGAAGTAGTTGCAGGGGAGGGAAAGAATAGGAAGGCAAAAAGGCAAAAGCATATTCTCATTGAAGTTGGCTCAAAGAGAGAATCACATACATACTAAATGGAATATCTTACCCTCACTCACTCTCCTGAGTAGGGGAAAGGAGGATGAGAGGGGGGGATGGTGGAGGGGGGGCCATTCTGGTGGTAGGGGAGGTTGGAAGTACCCACTATCAAAGAGGGACAGGATCAAAGTAGGGAATGGACCAGGTGGGAGGTGAGATGGGTGGGAGGGAAATATAAGCAGTCTTTTAAAACATATCTACTATGGTAATGTTTTGCATAGCTATACATGTACAACACATACTGAATTGCTTATCTTCTCAGAGGGAGTGGGTGAGAAGGGAGGAAGGGAATGGATCTGAAAATTGAAGTTTTAAAATTAAATGTTTCATAAGATGTCCAGGCATTGGGGCTCAGAGATTCACCTTGCCCTAATGGCAAAATCGAGTGGGGTAAGGGAGAAGATATGGGAGAGAGCAGATTGGATGAGGGGATATCTAGTGGGAATGCTATTCTGGGGTGGTGGGTAGGGAAAATGGGGGAAAATGTAACTCATAATCTGGTGGAAATGAATGATGTAAACCAGAAGTTAATAAAGCATTTGTTTAATTAAAAAAAGAAAAAGAAAGAACTAAAATAAAAAAATAAAAATAAAAAATGAAATAGAAAAAATAAAATAAAATTAGATTGGTATAATAATAGTACCTATCTCACAAGCTTGTTGTTGAAATAGTATTTGTAAAGTGTGTAGCATAGTGCCTGGCATACAGTAAGGAATTAAATTATTATTTCTTTCCTTCCTTCTTGTTCCTTCCTTCCTTCTTTCCTTCCTTCCTTCTTTCTTTCCTTCCTTGTTTCCTTTCTTCCTTCCTTCCATCTCCCCTTCCTTCCTTCCTTCCTTCCTTCCTTCCTTCCTTCCTTCCTTCCTTTCTTGCTTCCTTCCTGCTCTTCTTCCTTCCTTTTTTCCTGCCTTCCTTTCTTCCTTCCCTCCCTCCCTCCTTCTTTGTTTCCTTCTTTCTTTCATTTCTCCCTTCCTTCCTTCTTTCCTTCCTTTTTTCCTTCCTTCCTTCTTTCCTTTTTTCCTTCCTTTCTTCCCTCCACCCCTCCCTCCTTCCTTCTTTTTCTTCCTTCCTTCCTTCCTTCCTTCCTTCCTTCCTTCCTTCCTTCCTTCCTTCCTTCATTCCTTCTTCATTTGGAGAATGCATAATAATAATGATTGGTCATCGTCTTATATCTTAAGGATTTTTAACTCCTTTGTCTAAAATTGAATATTTTGTGGTATAAGCATTTTCTGCAGCATAGGAAATAATTATATTATATTTAATATGCACATTATACTTAGAATATCTTTTCTAATATGTTAAGTAAACACACTTACTCACCCCTCTCAAAGTCAGGTAGCTTACATCTTCCCACTCTGGATTCTAAAATATACCAGAAAGATTTGATTTATTTTCTTCTCTATTTCCATAAGCTCAAGTCCCCACCCCAGTTATGTTCCCCCCATTTTTTGGCACCAGCAACTAGTACCCCAGTCCTATTTAACCACTTCACATTGATTGAGTTTTATAAAAAATACATTTAATTGATACTATAACAAGAATAAAAATATCAATAAATTCCTCCCCTCCCCAACACATATTAGCACATCTCAGCCACACATTTGTACCTATACCCTTCCTTAACACAGCCCTATGTAACACGAGTCTGATCAAGTTCATGTTTAGATGTAGCATTAGCCCTAGATGAGTCTTCTCCAGTGTCACTGGGTTGGGTCACTGATGCCAAATTGGCTGCAAAATACAGATACCGGGAATGCCAGACACCCGCTCTTCTGACCTGACAAAACTAACAAGACGGGAGGCTCCAATTTCTCTGCCTGTATTTTATACAAATATAATATATTGTTACTATTATCATCCCCCCACTTCACATGGTGATACTTGCTTTACGTCATGTTCTTGTAAAATCCTTATTAGAAGATCATGAGCTTTCGTAAAATCGTTATTACAAGATCATAAGCTTTAGGGTTTAAAAGGACCTTAGTGATCCTGTGCTCAATACCATAATTTTATAGCTCAAGAAACTGAAGTCCACAGAGTAAAGCGACTTCATTGTCAAATAGTTGTTGTTAAGTCATTTCAGTCATGTTTAACTCTCTTAACTATATTTGGGGTTTTCTTGACAAAGATACTGGAGCAGTTTGGAATTTCTCCCTTCAGTTAATTTTTTTTTTAATAAGAAAACTGAGGCAAACATTTTTATGTGATTTGCCTAAGGTCACACAGCTAGTAAGTGTCTGGGGCCAAATTTGCATAGAAGTCTTCCTGTCTCCAGGCCTAGAATTTTATCCACTGCACACCTACCTGTCCCTGCCACACAGGTACTAATTGGCAAACATCTGAAACAGAAGGTGAGTGGTACAGTGAAAAGGACACTAGAATTAAGTCACAGCAACATAATATCAAGGTCAAATCACTTAACTTCTTTGTGTGTCACTTTCATAATCTGTAAAATTCAATGTCTTGTAAACTCCCTTCTTTCATCTCTAAATCTGTCCTTGCGTGACTTACAATCCAGCATCCTTTCTACTGTACCATTGCATATATGCTGCATTTCTGATAGAGTGTCAGCTTCATCATGGCAAGAAATGAAGTTATCTAATCTAAAATTTGTATCTCCCACAGCTGGGGGTACTCCATTCTTCATAAAAAGGTGCTTACTATATGCTTTGAGTTTGTTGATTATGATTTCAGGATTCTTTCTTTTTTGAAGCAAGTTTTATCCTAGAACCCATATTTCACCAAATAGTGATGTACTTCTAAATGCAAACCATCTTGTCATGAATGATAAAGTAGCTGTAATTACTCCATGAGAATTCATGTCCTTTTTCCCATACAATTTGCAATTTCCTCCTGGAGACTCTGGCTTGTATGGGGGAATTTTTCATTTTTCCAATGTGTCATTATCCTTTTTTTCTAATATTAATCCATTGTGGTGATTGGTAGCTTAACTTTCCATCACAATTGAAATGAGGTTTTGTTCCTCTGTATATTCATTTATTAAGAAAAAAAATCCCAACACCTTTATATTCAGAGTTTTGCTTAGACAAAGGTATTAGTCATTTTAGTTTTTCAAATTTTAGCGCTGTCAGTGAACTAAAGGCTCAAGTATAAGGATCACAAATACACTGTTGTGGGAAAGCTTCAGGATAACAATCAGAACTAATAGCTTTTGATTTCTGCTTGCTGTTGGCTCCTTTGAAACCAGCCCAATATCTATGCAGTGACATTTTTCTGATTAAGCAATTATTTAAACTTAAAGGTGTTTTTAAAATCCTAAAATCTAAATTTCTGAGAGGTAGTTTGGAATAATGAATAAAGGGCTAGAACTGAAGTCCAAATTTTTTTTATTTGAAATCTCTCCTCTGATAGGTTCTAGCTATGTAACATTAGTCAAATCAGTTAATGTCTACATTCCTCAGATAGCTTCCTTAAATTTATCTCCTAAATCATAGGTGATTTGGGATGTGAATTCGAGAGATTCCAATATCAAAAGTTCTCCACATTGACAAAATCATCATGGCTTCATGATATACATTTTGTAGAGAATTTCATGAATGACAGTATGCTCTTTGGTTTAGGGAATCTCTTTCTTTGATTTTAGCAAAGTGCCTACAAGCAAGATTCTTAGAGAGTTCTCTTTTATCTGGGGCACTGAGAATTTAAATGACTTTCCCATGGTCACTCACATAATTTCCCTCAGAGGCAGAGCTTGAACTCATCTTTCTGACCTCAGAATTGTTCTACCTACCACAGCATACTATCCTTCAAGAGGATACAAAGACTGTATACACAGGAGTTATCATCTTAAGATTTGGAAACACCTCTATTTTCACTTCTTTGTTTTTTCTTTTGTTCTGTTTCTTTTTTATAACATTACTAATATAGAAATATGTTTACCATGATTACACATGTATAATCTATACCAAATCACTTGTCTTGGGGAGGGCAGGGAGGAAGGAAAGGGGAAAAAATGGAACCAAAAATCTTATAAAAATGAATGTTGAAAACTATCTACGTGTACTTGGAAAAAAAATAAAATGTTCTTTATATATAAAATAGAAAAAAGAATAATATCCCTTTATTGTGAACTGAATCATCAAAAACTATATCAACAACAAATAAGAACACTTCAGTATACAAAAAAAGGACAAGAAAGAGGATTATATGCAAATAGGAAACTTGGAATATGATATTACACCAAGCAAAAGAAAAAGACCTACAACCAAGAATATCATCTTGTAAAGCTTTGTGCAATCAGAAAGAGGTAAATGAACCTTAATAAAATGAGTTATTTCTGCAGGGAAAAAAAGAGCAGAGTAGAACTTTTGAAACACAAATACAAGAGATAAGAGAAACCTAGACAGGTAAATAAGTTTCAGCAATTTGAAAAATCTATGATCAGTCAGTCTGTCCAAATGATTTTTTTAAGTTATATACACTACTAAGTTGCATGCACTATACTAGAATGAAGGTACAAAGAAAGGCATACCAAGAAAAAATAAATTATTGCTGCTCTCAAGAAGCTCACTGTCTAATACTCAAATACTTATCTTTTAACAGGGAGAGAAGAGGGGCGGAGCCAAGATGGTGGAGTAGAAACAGCTCATCCAAGCCACTCTGCCCCCAGATTCCCCCAAACTATGTAAAAGGGGACTCTGAACAAATTCTGGAGCCCCAGCACCCAGAGAACAACACAGAGAAGCTAACATCCCGCTGAGGACAGCCCAGCAGCCCTGCAGGAAGGACCAGCACAGCACTCTGGGAGCCGGCAGCACACAGCATGCACAGTTCGGGGAGCTCAGCCAAGCAGAGCCCAGGTCCCCATGAGCCAAGGTTTTAGCCTCAGGGCAGCAGGGCCAGCAGCCGGCTGGAGAGACCCTAGAATACCAGCAGCTGTGGCGACTCCAGAATTATCAACATAGACATGCCTAGGACAAAGTGAGAGGTTAGTGCCCTATGGACTTTGGGACCAGTATTTGGGGGCTCCCTCCCCTGGGGGCTAGAAGCTGCTGAGGAGACACGCCGTTTTGTAGTTTTCAGAGGCAGCTTCAGCTCGTGGCCCGCGAACTGTAGGGAGATCCAGCGATCAGTCTTGGGGGGTAATTGCTCTTGCTTTAACCTCCCTGGATCTGGATTGTGATCTGGGATGGAAGTCGTGGGTGGGTTTACAGCTTGCCAGAAACGGAAGTTGCCCTCCCACAAGTTCGGGATGAAAATTCCCCTGTCACACAGACATACTGTGGCAACAAGCCCAAAAGTCAAGTAATTAAATGGCAACGTGCCAAGGCAAAGGAAACAGAAAAATGCAAACATAGACTCCTATTTTGGGGGCATAGATCAGGAAAAGGACTGTGAGGTCAGAACTCCTGCTCCAAAAGCCCCAGGAGAAAACATGAGCAGGTTGCAGGCCATAGAGGACCTTAAGAAGGACTTTAAAAATCAAATAATAGAAGTGGAGGAAAAATTGGAAAAAGAAATGTGACAGATGCAGGAAAAGTATGAAATGAGGGTCAACAGCCTGACTGAGGAAAACAATTCCTTAAAAAATAGACTAACTCAAATGGCAAAGGAGGCCCAAAAGGGCAATGAGGAGAAGAATGCCTTAAAAGTTGAATTTGCCAGATGGAAAAAGAATCTCAAAAGTTCACTAAGGAGATTCATTCCTTCAGAGTTACACTGGAGCAAATGGAACCTAATGAATTTATGAGAAATCAAGATGCTGTTAAGCAGATCCAAACAAATGAAAGAGTAGAAGGCAATGTGAAATATCTCATGGGAAAAACCACTGACCTGGGAAAATAGATGCAGGAGAGACAATTTAAAAATTATTGGACTACCTGAAAGCCATGATCAAAGAAACAACCTAGAAATCACCCTTCAAGAAATTCTCAAGAAAAATTGCCCTGAGGTTTTAGATCCAGAGGACAAAATAGAGGTTGAAAGAATCCACCAATCACCTCCTGAAAAAGATCCCAAAAAGAAAACTCTCAGGAATATTATAGCCAGGTTCCAGAATCCCCAAATCAAAGAGAAAATACTACAAGCAGCCAGGAAGAAACAATTTCAATATTGTGGAAACACAATCATAATAGCCCAGGACCTGACAGCTTCTACACTGAGGGATAGAAGGGCATGGAATATGATATTCCAGAGGGCAAAAGAGCTGGGAATGAACCCAAGGGTCACCTACCCAGCAAAACTGAGTGTTTTGTTTCAGGGGAAAATATGGTCATTCAGTGGAATAGAGGACTTTCAAGCATTCTTGAGGAAAAACCCAGAGTTGAATAGAAAATTTGACATCCAGACACAAGAAGCAAGAGATGCCTGAGAAGGTAATCAGGGAAAAGAAATCGAAAGGAACTTATCAAAGTTGAACTATTTACATTCCTATATGGAAATACAATAACAGTGACTGATGAAATCTTTCTCACTATGAAAATAATGGAAGAAGTTTATGTGGTCATATGAATACATATGTGAATGTGTGTGTGTATGGTTACAGTTATATATGGATAGAGGGCATAGGTTGAATTTGTTGGGAAGGGAGAATACTCAAGGGATGAAATTATGAGGTGAGAGAGGGAAGTGGCAAGAGGAGATGGGGAGAGACAGGGTAGGGTAAACTATCTCATGTAGAAGAAGCAAGGGGAAGTGGTTGCAAGGGAGGGGGAGAATAGGAAGGCTAAAAAGGCAAAACCACATTCACATTGAAATTGGTTCAGGGAGAGAATGACATACATACTAAATGGGATATCTCAACCTGCAGCAGGATAGGGGGAAGGGGAATGAGAGGAGGGATGATGGATGGGAGGGCATCCTTGGGGGAGGGGAGGTTGGAAGTACCCACTATAGAAGAGGGACAGGATCATGTAGGGAATGGACCAGGTGGGGGGTGGGATGAGTAGGAGGGAATTATAAGCAGCCTTGTACAATATATCTACTATGATAATGTTTTGCATAGCTAGACATGTACAACATATACCGAATTACTTATCTCCCCAGAGGGAATGGGTGACAAGGGAGGAAGGAAACGGATCTGAAATTCGAGGTCTTAACATTAAATGTTTCAAATATATATAAATACTATTATTAATTAAAAAAAGAAAAAAAACAGGTAGGGAAGAGACTATGCAGACCCTCTAGTATCCTCCATCATTAAGAAGCAACAAAGGAAAGCAAACTCATGGCTTAGTGACATATTAGTCATTAAGTACCAAGAATGAAGAGAGTAAAAGGCTTCAGCTATTTAAAAATCTCTCCTTTCCCTTCTAGTACAAATTAAGACCCTGGAGGTTGGCAACGGTTTTGTTTTCTTTTGTTCATATGGGCTTTGTGTCCCCAGTGCCTAACATGGTTCCTTGCATACAGTAATATTTAATAAAGCCTTGTTGGATTGTAGTAAACTGGTACAATATCCTGGAAGTCCTCCCCAGAATATCAATTGGAGGTCACTTTTGGAGCTCATTAGAGCCCAGGTTCCATATATATAGGTAATTCCCTCACCTAAACTGATTGCTGCTACTCTGGGAAAGCTATTTTCAAAACAGTATTACCACAGAGCCAGAGGTGGTCCTAAGATACTCATGGTCCCAGTATTACTGACTCCACATCTGAACACAGACTTTGACCCTTTGGCTAATATAAATGTTCTATTTTGTTTCTTTTCCTTTGATAGCTTAGCTAATTAAGACTCATTGGTTTACAATACCAGCCAGGTTTGCTGTTTTTCTTTAAAATTAGGACTTGGCAAAGTGTTTTTTCTTTATATAGAAAAAAAAAGAAAAGGAAAAGGGAATAAAAGAAATCCCCCAAATATCTATAGTTTGTTTCTAACTCACTTGCCAACAAAGCATATCTTACCAAAAAAAAAAAAAGGAAAATAAAAGGAGATCGAGATTACAGCCATGAAAATGTAGCTAGATGCAGAGTATGTGGAATGAAGGAAGTTATATCCTCAGGAGAGACTGTTTAATTTTTACTTGCTTTTTCACTGGAAATTTTGGAAGATGACACATTGGGATATATCTCATGCCAGGACACAGGGACAATCAATTGTGAATGCAGACTGGGAAACTGTACTGGGCAAGTTGAAGCAAACATCCAGGGTTCACAGGGGTTGCAGGGGTCAGAGTGAGGGTGTCAGGATCAGGTAGGCAAGTGTGAATTAGGGCATACATGACAAAGGGGGTTCAGAGGAAGCATCAGATCATAGAATTATAGAATTTTAAGACTAGTAAGCGACTTTAGAATTCATTGAGTCTGAGTTTAGTGATGCAAAAACTGCTTCCACAACCTCAGCAGACAAGTTATCTATCCTCTCTTTGAACACCTCTACTGACAAGAAGCTTACTACCTGATTAAAGAGAACTTTCTATTATTAGATAATTCTCTATATTGACTCCAGACTGATATACCTGTGTCTTGCCTACTTGTCTCTGTTCTCCCTTCTGGAACCATCTTGAATAAGCTTGGAGGGGAGTGATTTGACAGAGATTATGTAGTGAATTCACAAGGCAGCTGAATCATTATTGCTACAAATTGTAAATATATGTGTATGTGTGTGAATGTTTATAAATGTGTATGAGTATAGATGTACATATGCATGTATATATGAATTGGGGAGGGAAATAGATAAGGAAAGCCTTCAGTTTCAAGTGTTAAGAGGGCTACAATGTAAGAAGCTCCACCTCCAGAAAACTCTTCATATGCCATGCATTTATTTTACTCTTCCTTATTATGACTGTCTTCTTCTAGAAACCTTATAGCTTGTCCCCATAGATCTTAGTTTATGGCATACACAGCTGCACACAGTGTATGTGTACAGTTAGATATGACCTGACCAACCCAGAATATAGGAAGATTATTACTTCTAAAGATCTGGATATTAAATTACTAAAAATGAAAGTTAATAGCCACATTAAAATGTTTAATTTGTTTTGCTTCCAATTAAATCCAAACTCGAGCTGCTTTAAAAATATAAGCTCCCCAATCCAGTACTTGGTCTATTCTTTTTTTAACTTAAATTAAGCAGTTTGTACTTATCCTTATTTAATTTTTATCTAGCTTTTTAGTCAGCTCAGTATCTTAGACTATATTGGTCTTTTAAAGAAAAATTGTGATTATCATCTAACACTTTAGCTATTTACCCCCCACTTTTTTGTAATACAAAAATGTAAAAAAACATACTGTCTATGCTTTCACAAAATTACTTATAATAAAATGACATTACCAAGGACAGATCTCCATGATAGTACATGGAAGTATTGACTGAGCTTATGAAATGCACTGATGAGCAAACTTGTAGAAAGTGTAACAATTATATTTTGCTCATGGCCACTACTGTATTTAACAAGGCAGATTATCGTTGTGTTCTTATTATTGAATTCTGCAATAAAAGACTAAATAGGTTACTGATGAATGAATTTACTTATTATTCTTCCTTGTTGAGAAATTTAGGAGCAAATAAACCTCATTAAAATATCTTATATGAGTATAAACATTTCTGGTTTAAAAAATCATTTTACTCACAATAAGATTATTAAATTGGTCACACAAGGATTAGCATCTATATTCTATATATGTGACTCAGCCAGTTGAAATGACTTATCCAGGGTCACAAAGGTAGTAAGAATCCAAGATGGAACATGAATCTTGAGCTCCTGACACCTGGTAGAAACAATGTTCCTGCCATTAGAGGAGGCATAGCTGCTTATACTCAATTCAATTAAGTTCAGTTCAGTTTGATTCAATTCAATTCAGCAAGCCCTTATATGCTTCCTCTTCTATATAGAAAGTGCTTCACTCAGTGCTAGGGATGCAAAGATAAAAATGAAAAACAGTCTCTAACTCCAAGGAATTTACATTTTCCTGGTTACAAAAATAACCACTTTCCAAACTTTTTCTTCTGTTTCATGGGCTTTAAGGTAAATCTGCATGAGAGATTTTCATTTCCCCTTTGAACCAGACCTTACTCTTTCGCCAAAATGTTATATACAAATAAAGGTATCATTGAATGAATGCCACTCTGGTGCCTAGGAAATTCTCATATTTTTCAACAGATGTTTGACAAGTTTCTTTTCTTAGATCCTCAGTTTGCTCATCTATAAAATGAAGATAATAAACACATTCAATGGGATCGAATGAGGAAATGAGTGAAAAGCATTTTATAAGCCTCAGTGCTAAGTAATTCAACAAACATCTATTAAACTCCTGCTGTGTAAAAAACATTCTGTTAGGAACTGGGGATACAAAACCAAATAGGAACCAACCCTGACTTTCAAGGAGATAGACATCAATTCTTATTATGAGGTCTCTTTACTATATACAGGGCTAAAGGCCTGCCTTCCTGCCTTGGAACTATCACAATCATCAAGTAACACATGGACCACGAAGCTTTTAACTTGCTCCATCACAATTCAGTTCCAGCCAGAACTGGCCCTGAGAAAGGAGGGTGAATCATGGACATCTCAAAGTCAACATGTCCAAATGAAGAATCTTTATCTTTTTTCAAGAACCCACCAAACTGAATATGGGAATTTTCAAGGTACAAAGCATTTCAATGGTGTTTTCTTTTTATGTTGACATTAGAAGGATCTTTACCACCACACTGTCATATTTTTTAAATCACACTTAAAAGTTATGTGGTAGATATTATAGATGGCTGCAGGTAACCTGCATCCAATAAGTGGCATTAGAGACACCATCAAGGAGATACACACAAATATGCATATACATATATATTTAATACACACACACATATATATATACTTGATATATAGAATAATTTATCACCACATATCATTTATATATGTATACACAAATATCATATGTATAGCTATATGTAGGATTATATATCATATATATCCTTTATATATGTATCAAATATATATGCATACACGTATGTATATATACACATATGTACATATGCATATATGTATATGTACATACATGTATATATGTATATATTTGTATATAGGTGATAATCATATAATATATATATTTGTATATAGGTGATTAATCATATAATATATATCCTTTAAACATATTCACAAGTATCATTTTACATATAAATATATATGCACAAATATAGAAACAGTAAATATTAAGAGAATAATTGTAGCTAATATTTCTATAGTACTATCTTACATACCTTGTGATAATTGCTTTACAATTATTATTTCATCTGATCCTCACAGTAGACTTGTGAAGTTGACATTATTATTATCTCCGTTTTAAAGATGAGGAAACTAAGGCAAACACAAGTTAAATGAATTGCTCAGAGTCATGCAACTACTAAAGTATCTGAGACTGGATTTGAATTCAGGTCTTCCTGTCTCTAAGCCCTGTGATTTTTCCAGTGTGCCATCTAGCTTCATGTAGAAAGAAGAAAGAGAATCTATGAGGTAGCAGTGAGGACAGAGTTCATTTAGGGTATGAAGTCAGCTAATAAAAGGTAAAGAGATGAAAAAGTGAGTGTCACGGGTGGCTAGGTGGCGCAGTGAATAGAGCGCCGGCCCTGGAATCAGAAGGACCTGAGTTCGGAGCCGGCCTCCGACACTTAATCCACACAAACAAAAACCTAGCCATGTAACCTTGGGCAAGTTACTTAACCCCAATTGCCCTAAAGGGGCGGCTAGGTGGCACAGTGAGTAAGAGAGCCGGCCTCGGAGTTGGGATGACCCGAGATCAGATCTGGCCTCAGAAAATGAGCACCCACGCATAAATAATGACTAGCCGTGTAACCTTGAGCAAGTTACTTAACCCCAATTGCTTTATAAAAAAAAAAAAAAAAGTGAGTGTCACATGTAAGGAACAAAGAGAAAATAGAGGAAAGCCTAGAGAACAAATTTTCAGGTGTTGCATGGGTCCCCCATTATTCAAACAGGAAAGCATTTATTAAGCCCTAATATGTGCCAACTGCTGTGCTAGGTGCTGAGCATACGAGTAAAAAGAATGGAATAATCCTTACTCTTAAATAACTTAAACTATTTGAAGGATTTGTGGAAAGATATGTGCAAGATTTACTCAGTATGAGAAGGCAATGAATGGACTTTCTATTCTCACTGGTGGAGGAAATGCTTACATCAGTGAGACAATTAATCCCTTGAACTACCAAAGTAGAAGTACCAGAATATTCTTGGGCCAAGATACTCCATTTGTGAGCTTTATCTGACATTTCAGAGGCCTTGTGTTTCATCCATTGATATATACTGCTTGCTTTTATGAGTCCTAGGCTCTCAACTATAAAAAAGTCAGCCAGGGAAATCCTTTGCCCTCCTGATTACTTGGTGAAAATTGTTCTGGGAAAGTCTCATGTTTCATTTTTCATGCTCAGCTATTTACTCTTGCTATTTTCCTCCCATATGGACAAGTCTCTTTCTACTATGCCACAGATATAAGTAAAATCTTTTGGCATTACAAATGAATGTAAGTCCTCATTGACTTTAAAGAATATCAGTATTGCAATCCCACTGGTATGAAAAAACCTATTTAAAATTATAGTATATGAATTATTAAGATTATCACTGAGAAGAGAATAAAAATAGAAGGGAATGTTACTAAATTGTTTGTTTAAAAAATTCTTATTGGCAGTAGGATTACACTCTTGGTCCCTGCAATCAGGAGAAAGAAAAAAAAAAGCTTTTCATCTATAAGTCATTGTCGTTCTAATCCACTCCAAATCCAGCCTGACAACCAGCTGTTACCAACATTTCTGATGGATAGCTGATGATCTGGTGTGATGTGCAGGTGGCCTTCATTCTCTCACTATTAGACAGCCGTCTGCATCACAGCTGGAGCTTTTGTTAGTCACAACAGCAGCCAAGATGACATGTATCAAATGACCCTGGAAAGCAGATTGCCTTTGGAGTAGAGCTTAGTCCACTGCTTTCTGAGGAAGAGAAGACTTCTATGGTTAACTCTGCATCAACTCTTAGAATAGCCTTGAAGAACTGCCATTTTATAGGAATCATGATTTTACCTGCTTTTCTTCCCTCCCAGGGCCACCAATATCCCTTTACTGCTTGCCTTACCCAAGCCTCCACATACAATAAATACATGGGCACAGGATTTCCTATATGTAAGTAGGGTTCTGCCCACATATAGAGAATGTTGTTGCCATAGTGAGCAAATGTGGGTGATAAAGGTGAGAAGTGCCTAACTTTAGTCAGTTTAGAGGCATTTGGAGATTAGAACTGGCCTCAAATGTTTAGACATAAAAATACTTATACTTGGGGGAAAAAAGATGAGTGTAATGAATTGACATGTCTTTGTCAAACTAATAATTGCTTGATCATGGTATATGAACCATGGCCTTCAGATTCTCCTCATTTGATCTACTAGAATATAAGTATCAAGAGGACAGGGACAAATACCTCATCATTCTCCCTTCTCCCACTGCCCCTCTCTTTTTGTCTCCTCTTGTCTTCCTCTCTCCTATCTCGTTTCCTCTTCCCCTTCAGTCCCTTAAATTAAATTAGACTGCATTAGTAGCAGACTTGCTCAGGATACCAATGTAAGCTCTGTCCTCAATGCAGATGACTTATATGTCCAAGCTATTAATACAATCACAAAGATTGAAGGGGAGTTCCCTCCTGAGGCAAAAAAGTAGCTTTAGGGCCAAACCAAGATTCAAAGCTGGGTCAAGTTGGGAGCCACATCTTCTTGGGAATGCTAAATATGAGTGAAGTTGGCAGTAGGACTGGAGGTTTCATATAGGTAGTTATATATAGATATAACTATATGGAGATAGATTTCCACTGTCAGAAATGTCAATGAAATGAAGTTTTATCTTATGGGAAAATGTGCCTTTTAAAAATTATTTTTTTAAATCATAGGTGCTGAATGTTCCTCACTTGGACTTTGCTTATTCTGGCTCCACCAGAAAGTGAATAGTAAACCTTCCTTGACCAGCTACATCAATAAAGTCGGGTGGGGGGGGGGGGACAACTACCTCCCATCTCTGGCTCTTCAGGTCCCCAGAATGCATAGCAGCAGTTCCTAGTTCTGGTGTATCCCAAGGTGCTTCTGGCTCCTAAATACTCAGGAATTTTTAGGTAATCAGTTTGTTCTGTTCTTCAACTAATATGAGGTTCCAATCTGAACCGTACACTCAACTCAGCCTCCTCTTCTCAGCAGATTTCTATTGTTGGCCTTGAAATGATATGCACAGAAATAAGTAGGACCTGATAAAATCACCAAGGGAGACAAAGTAGAGAAAAGAGAAGAGGGTCTAGTTCACACCTTCAAATATAAACCCATTTATATGGGAGAAGGATGAGAATCCAGCAAGAGAAGAAAGAATAATACCAATAGCCACAGATAAATCAATAACAGAACTGAGGAAAAATCATTGCATTTAGGAATTAATAGTTAGATTTTTAGATGTAGAAAATCCCACAAATATTGCCTAGCTCTCTTACCTTGTGATTGAGGAAACTGAAGCCCTGAGAGGTTGTGCAACTGATTCAAGGACGAACAGCTAGCTAGTAATAGAGCAAAGGCAAGTCAGGTCTCTGGACTCCTAGTTAGGTCTTCTTTCTACTGGCCCATATTGTCTGGCCTTGGGGTGAATGTGGTCCATCCTTAGTTTTCAGAGAAGACAAGTAACATTATGGTTGATATCTTGGCTTGCACATGAATTGGTTTTAAGTGAGACAGAGTTGTACAGAGTTGTTAGCCTCACTCTCTTTTAGAGTCATTGAAGTCCAATGGCAGGACAACAGTCAAGAAGACTGACAGTGTCCAGGGATGCAGTGGATGATTTTGACGTCTTCTATGTCTGACCAAGTTCTAGGCACACCACAGCCCCTGCTTCAGCTGCATTCATGGCTATTGGAACAAATTTTTCTCATTTGCCCACTCCACTGAGAGAAGTCTTCACATGAATGGGATATATATATATCTCTCTAAGTCACAAATAGGATTGAGACCTATCAGTTCCCCTCAACCTGGTTTGACCCATCTGCCAAGACAATTTTACCAGGGGGTGGCTGTTGCACATGCTTTACCTTCTTGAAGCCAGGTAGACACCAAAGGTGTTTGAACAGGCCTGAAAAGAGCTTGGTATGCCCTCACACCACAGGTGCTTGTTCTCCCTGAACAACCCATATACCCAGACCCATGTGCATATATAGATGTAGCATAGAATATCTTTTGAATTCACAAATTATAGAGCAGTCATCAATTTTGTGTATCATTAAGATTTTATGTGAAAAATTAATGACCAAATATTTCCCAATTTTTTATTACTTCCATAAAGAAGACCACATAGCCCCAAATGCCATATACTCTTTGGCTATTAACTGGGTATTTGCATCCCACTAAGAGTTTATGCCTGCACATTACTGTACCTAAGGCCTTTGGTTTTTACAGTTTTAGCAAGAAGCTATATAAAAAATAAATAAAATAAGCTGGGGTATCATTTACTTCTCCATGCTGAATACGCCACTGATTAGAACAAATGAATCTAGTTAACATTCTGCTCCACCAAGATTTAGAGCTCACAACTGTTTATGGAAATATACCAGGGACAAGAATAGAGGTAAATGAGGTATTGCAGTTTCCAAAGGCAACAATAGCTCAGTGGGTTAAAGACTGAATGGTATTTATACTTCCCCTTCCCAAATCACATCAGTGGGGACTGAATAATACCAAGGAAGCAAATACAACTACTTTCCTGAGATTTGAGGAGGACACAGGTAAGAATTGGTAGAGAATACAGAGTTATCGATGAAATATCCTCCAAACCTATTGGCACAAATTCTTCACAATAAAACATTTGCTTAAAGGTGAATATAGTCAGTGCAGTATGGTGGAAAAAATTATCAATTTGGAGCCAGGGAGCTAAATTCAAATATCAGATTTGCCATTGACTACCTGTGTGACTTTGGCCAGGTTGCTCAGGGACTTACCTTTCCCAAGTCTAAAATGAGAGAGTTGGACTAGATGATTTCAAATACCCCTTCAACTCTGGATCCATAGATCCATATAGCCCATGGCACATTTATGGGCCTTGGCAATATGGAGTCTATGGACAACCTACCAAAAAAAAGTCAATACAGATTAGCCTTGATTTATTCATTACGTATATTGCTAGAGAGTGTATGCATAAACATAATTTATATGTATACATATACATTTGCATGTATACATATATACATATAGGTGTATACATACATATGTGTATATATACACATATTGTGTGTGTGTGTTCATACATATTTGGACTCTGATACTTCTTAATTTTATCTGTGGGTGCTATAGATCACAACCTTTCCACACCTCAGTAAAGAGCTGCTATATCTGGGGAGGCTAGCTGGAGCAATGAATAGAGCAACTGCCCTGGAGTCAGGAGGACCTGAGTTCAAATCCAGCCTCAGACACTTAATACACAAAACTAGCCGTATGACCTTGGGCAAGTCACTTATCCCCAATTGCCCTCCAAAAAGAAAAAAAAAAAGAGTTGCTACATCTAAAGGGGAGGAAAACCTATGGTAACTACCTGGTGCCTAGCCTAGCAACTGCATGTTTGACACCTCTGGTTTATACCACTTCTTGACTGCAGACAATTATTTGAAAGATGATATAGAAAATGCCTTTTGTTTAATGTAATTGTTTCACTTTTTTTTTTTTTTTTGCTTTTTGGAGGGCAATTGGGGTTAAGTAACCTGCCCAAGGTCACACGGCTAGGTTTTTGTTTGTGTGTGTTATGTCTGGGGCCAGATCCGAACTCAGGTTCTTCTGACTCCAGGGCCGGCGCTCTACTCACTACACCACCTAGCTGCTCCCACATCTTTCTTAATAATGATAATTAGAGGATACATACATGGTCACATCTATTAAGAAATGGTGTATGGAAGACAGGGCAGAGCCAAGATGGCATCACTGAAGAAGGAAAACTCCATGAGCTCCCCCCATAACCTCCTCAAACACCTATTATATATGACTCTAAACAAATTTTAGAGCTACAAAACCCACAAAGTGACAGAGAAACATACCTCCCACTGAAGACAGGTCAGCAGGCCTGCAGGAAGGGTCCATCACAGCATACTGGGAGCCAAGACCAGCCCTGGGTGAGCTCATGGTTTTAGCCCTAGGTCAGCCCAGAACCAGCAGAAGCTAGACTTCTGGAGAGTCATCACCAGCAGCTGCAGCAGTCTCCAGAATTATTAACCCTTAAATGCCAAAGACAAAATAAAAGCTCAGTGTGGAACTCTGTTGGACATAGGGGGGACAGAGGTGCGGTCCGGCCCCTGCGCCCAGAGCAAGAGAGCAAGAAGGGGTGGAAGTACTGCAGCCATGCAGCCATCTCCCTGTACCTGCTTCAGAGCACCTGGCCTGCAGATCAAAGGTGTACCAAGCAACCATTCAGAGGGTAATGGCTCTTGTTTTAACCTGCTTGGATCTGGATCACTGTCTTGGGTGGAGGTCTTCAGTGTGTGACCAGTGTGACCAGAGCTTTTGTTATCTGTGGAGAGGGTACCATTCTAATAGCCCCAGCAGCTGTGAAAACCCCAGCAATTTGGGACAAAGATCTCCTCTCTGGAAACAGACTTCTACTGTGGCAAAGCACTCAAAAGTCAAGTAATTAAGTAGCAACATGAGCGAGCAAAGGAAGCAAAGCAAGCAGAGCAATCCAACTTTAGACTCCTTTTCGGGTACAAAAAAGATCAAAGCATGGAACAAAAGGAAGACAATGAAGTCAGCACTCTGGCATCAAAAGCTTCCAATAAAAACATGAATTGTTTGCAGGCCATGGTGGAGCTCAAGAATGATTTTGAAAATTAAGTAAGAGAAGTGGAGGAAGAATTGGGAAGAGAAATGAGAATGATGCAAGAGAATCAGGAAAATCAAGTCAACAATCTCACTGGAAAAAATAACATCATAAGAAACAGTCTAACTCAAATGGCAAAAGAGGCCCAAAAAGGCAATGAGGAGAAGAATGCCTTAAAAAGCTGAATTTGCCAAATTGAAAAAAAAAGAATCTGAAAAGCTCACTAAAGAGAATCTTTCCTTCAGAATTATACTGGAGCCAATGGAAGCTAGTGACATTATGAGAAATCAAGATGCTGTTAAGCAGATCCAAACAAATGAAAGAATAGAAGGCGATGTGAAATATCTCATTGGGAAAATGACTGACCTGGAAAATAGATCCAGGAGAGACAAATTAAAAAATTATTGGACTAACTGAAAGCCACTATAAAAAAGAACCTATAAATCATCATTCAAGAAATCCTCAAGGAAAATTGCCTCGATGCTTAAGAACCAGAGGGCAAAATAGAGGTTGAAAGAATGCACCTATCACCTCCTGAAAAAGATCCCAAAAAGAAAACTCCTAGGGATATTATCACCAAGTTCAAGAGTTGCCAGATGAAGGAGAAAATATTACAAGCAGTCAGTAAGAAACAATTTGAATATTGTGGAAACACAATCAGGATAACACAAGATCTAGCAGCTTCTATATTATGGGATCAAAGGGCTTGGAATATGATATTCCAAAGGTCAAAGGAACTAGGATTAAAACCAAGAATCAGCTACCCAGAAAACTAAGTATAATGTTTCATGGGGAAATATAGTCATTGAATGAAAGAGAGGACTTTGAAGCATTCTTGATGAAAAACCAGAATTGACTAGAAAATTTGACATTCAAATACAAGAAGCAAGAGAAGCTCCCCAGCACCCACAGAACTACACAGAGAAACTAAACTCCTGCTGAGGACAGTCCAGCAGCCCTGCAGGGAGTGGCCAGCACAGAGCTCTGAGAGGAGGCAGCGCCCTGGGAACCAACAGTGCAGCCATCTGGGAGCCAAGTCCAGGCCCTTTAGAGTTGTGGTTTTAGCCCCAGGGCGGCCAGGCCAGCAGCTGGCTGGGGGGACCCCCAGAACACCAGCAGCTGTAGCGATCCAGAATTATCAGCACAGATATGCCTAGGACAAAGTGAGAGGTTAGTGCCCTATGGACTTTGGGACCAGTATTTGGGGAAGGCATCGGCTTCTTCCCCTGTGGGCGAAAAGTTGCTGAGGAAACGTGGCACAGAGGCCATTTTGCAGGGTTAGTAGCAGCTCCAGCTCCTGGTCTGCGAACTGTAGAGAGATCCAGCAATCAGTCTAGGGGTTAATCATTCTTACTTTAACATGTTTGGATCTGGTCTGTGGTCTTGGGGGGAGGTCTGGGGTGGGTATCCAATTTGCCAGAGTGGGTGGAGGCTTTACAGAGGCCCCCCAACCTCCAGAAGCTGTGAAGACCCCACGTTTAGGAGGGAAGCTCCCCTGGCTGGTGGCAGAGTCCTACTGTGGCAACAACACAAAAATCAAGTAATTAAATGGCAATATGCCTAGGCAAAGGAAACAAAATAAACAGAAAAATGCAACTTTAGATTCCTATTTTTGGGGGAAAGAGGATGAAAGCATGGAACAGGAGGAAGACTGTGAGGTCAGAACTCCTGCACCAAAAGCCCCAAATGAAAATACAAGCTGTCTACAGGCCATAGAGGACCTTAAGAAGCAGATGATAGAAGTGGGGGGAAATTGGGAAGAGAAATGAGAAAGATGCAAGAAAAGTATGAAATGACAGTCAACAGCCTGACCGAGGAAAATAACACCTTAGAAAATAGACTAACTCAAATGGCAAAAGAGACTCAGAAAGACAATGAGGAGAAGAATGCCTTAAAAAGCCAAATGTGCCAGATGGAAAAATAATCTCAAAAGCTCACTGAGAAGATTCATTCCTTCAGAATTAGACTGGAGCAAATGGAAGCTAGTGACTTTATGAGAAATCAAGATGCCGTTAAGCAGATCCAAACAAATGAAAGAATAGGAGCCAATGTAAAATATCCTATGGGAAAAACCACTGACCTGGAAAATAGATCCAGGAGGGATAATTTAAAAATTATTGGACTACCTGAAAGCCATGATCAAAGAAAGAACCTAGAAATCATCCTTCAAGAAATTCTGAAGGAAAATTGCCCTGATGCTTTAGTCCCACAGGGGGAAATACAGGTTGAAAGAATCCACTGATCTCCTCCTGAAAAGGATCCCAAAAAGAAAACTTCTAGGAACATTATAGCCAGGTTCCAGAATTCCCAGATCAAGGAGAAAATCCTACAAGCAGCCAGGAAGAAACAATTCCAATATTGTGGAACATAATCAGAATAGCCCAGAACCTGGCAGCTTCTACACTGAGGGATAGAAGGGCATGGAATATGATATTCCAGGGGGAAAAAGAGCTGGGATTGAAGCCAAGGGTCACCTACCCAGCAAAACTGAGTATCTTGTTTCAGGGGAAGATGTGGTCATTCAGTGGAATAGAGGACTTTCAAGTATTCTTGAGGAAAAAAACCAGAGTTGAATAGAAAATTGGACATTCAGACACAAGAAGCAAGAGATGCTTGAGAAGGTAATCAGGGAAAAGAAATCAAAAGGAACTCATCAAAGTTGAACTATTTACATTCCTATATGGAAAAACAATAACTGTTTCTGATGAAACATCTCTCAGTATGAAAATAATTGAAGAAGGGTATATGGATATATGAATACATATGTGAATGTTTGTATATATGTTTACAGGTTTACATGGATAGAGGGCACAGGTTGAATTTGGTGGAAAGGGGTGATACTTAAGGGGTTAAGTTAAGAGGTGAGAGAGGAAAGTGGCAAGAGGAGATGGGGAGAGATAGGGTAGGGTAAACTATCACATGTAGAAGAGGCAAGGGAAAGTAGTTGCAGGGGAGGGGAAGAACAGGAAAGCAAAAAGGCAAAACCCTATTGTCATTCAATTTGGCTCAGGGAGAGAATCACATACATACTAAGTGGCATATCTGTAATGGAAATGCAAATTTAAAGATCTTCCCTGCCCCTAGCTTAAGTGCACCTGGAGCCTGTGGTGGGAGGCTTGTTTTTCAGGAAAGCCCACACCTTGATACTTTGTGATTGGGCAGTGGGTCCAGAAGGTTGTTACATTCTCTGAGCCAAGAGAAGGCTATATAAACCCTGAGGAGAGGCTTTGCTTTGGGGCTCACTTTGTGAAGTGTTGTGTGATTTGACCAGATGAGACTCTGGAAAGCTGTTGTTGAGAGCCCCCCGGCTTTGAAAACCCAGATAGATGTTGATGCTTCCCTCTCTGGTAACTGTGATTTGGTATTGATATAATGGTTGGAGAGTTTGGAAGCCTGTCTGTTTGCTCTGTAAGTTCTATAACTCTGAAGTTCGGGGTGCTGACCTTTTTCCCCTGAACTAGGTAATATACGTTTGTTTGATTAAAGTAAGCTTGTTAACCCATTTTGAGTTGCTTTCCTTTTGAAAAGCAGATCTAAGAAGCTGTGTTGGCAGTCACCCTGGGGATATTGGGGTGCTTGCTGCTACAATATCTCACCCTGCAGGAGAGTAGTGGGAAGGGGGATGAGAGGGGGAGTGATGGAGAGGAGGGCATTCTAGGGGGAGGGGAGGTTGGAAGTACCCACTTTTGAAGAGGGACAGGATCAAAGTAGGGAATGGACCAGGTGGGAGGTGAGATGGGTGGGAGGGAAATATAAGCAGTCTTTTACAATATAAAAAAAAAGAAGAGAAGCATGAGAAGGTAAATAGGAAAAAGAAATCATAAGGACCTTACCAAAGCTGAACTATTTACATGCCTCCATTGGTAAACAATCATTGTAATTTATGAAGTTTTTCTCAGTATGAGGATAGTTGAAGGGAATATAAATGCATATATAGATATGAATACATATATGTGCATGTAAATACATATTTGAGTGTATATATATATATACATAAATATATATATATATATATATATATACATGTGTGTGTGTTTGTGTGTGTGTGTGTACAGGTATACATAGACAGAGGGCACAGCACAAATTGAAGAAGAAGTGATGATATTTAAAAGGTGAAACTGTGAGGTGAGAGAGTAATATAATAAGAGGAGATGGGGAGAGACAGAGTAACATAAATTATCTCACATGGAAAAGGCAAGGGAAAACTGTTATGATAGAGTGGAAGAATGGGAAGGCAAAAACCTCACTCTCATTGAATTAGGCGTAGGAAGGGAATAACATACAAACTAAATTGCGCATCTTACCCTACAGGAAAGTAGGAGGGAAGTGCATAAGATGGGGGATGATAGAAGGGAGGGCAGATTGGGGGGAGGGTAGTTAGAAGCACACACTTTTGAAAAGGAACAGTGTCATAGTAGAAAATAGAACAAGTCAGAAGCAGGATAGGATGGAAGGAAATATAATCATTCCCATGGAAATGTTTTTCATAACTATATGTACAACCTATATGGAATTGCTTATCTTCCCAGTAAAATTGGGTGATTTGTGAAGAAGGGAAAGAATCTGAAATTCAAAGTCTTAAAGTCAAATATTTTTAAAAAAATATAATTATTTTGCATGCAACTGGGAAATAAGATATATAGGCACTGGGGTATGGAGATCCATCTTGCCGTACTGGAAGGTTGGAGGGGAGAAGGGGAAGGATATTGGAGAGAGCAGATTGGGCGAGGGGGTATTCAGTGAGATCACTGTTTTGGGGTGCTGGGTAGGGGAGAGACGGGGAAAATTTGTAACTCAAAATCTTGTGGAAATGAATGTTGCAAACTAAAAATAAACATAAAATTTTTAAAAAGGAAGAGTGTATAATAATTTATTCTTTCTTGATTGATTTTCTATCATTATCTACAATGAGCAATCTGAACTTTTCTTCTTGTATCCAATGACAATATACATATTTTCTACTATACTTTAAGTCAACTATAACTCTGATTTATTTACACTTGTGACATTCCACAAGTACTATATGTAGTCTTATAGCACCATTAGGAGAATACTGATATGTCAAGTGAGTAATCAACTTTGAAACATTTATAGCACTGCATAATTCCCCAAATATTCTCCAGTTCATGCTCTTCCTTCATTTAAAGTTTGCTCTCCATTTACTGTATAGATCAACTCCATGGGCTCTTTATCCTATATCATCTCATAAGCTAGGTACATTTTTTTCTATTTGATTTTTTCTGGTTTATTAAGCAAATATATTTTTAAAGATGATGTGCATTTCATTGAGATCATAGGATCAAAATTCTTATCCTTACTGTCAGCAGCTTTGGGTGGTTTCAATTATACCTCTGCCCAAAAATTATCTTCTCCCTTGGCTTCCATGAGAATTCCCTAGGGTATGGAGAAGTTAATGACTTGCCAAGAGTCTCCCAATGAGAGTGAGGTAGTACTTAAACCCAGGTTTTCTTGGCTTCAAGGCTATCCATCCAATACACCACGTAGCCTCTGCATTTCTCCATACTGTCAATCCTACACATGCCTGCTTCAATAATCTTCTTGGGGCACAGGTCTAACAATTTCATTCCCTTACAAAAGAATTCATTATCTCCATATCACTTCCAAATTATACCAACTATTTAGCTCAACATTTTAAGTCCTCCATAATGCTGATCTTGGACAATAGGCATAGCCTGTTTCTAAGACTATACTGGGGAACTGTATAGTTTGGCAAAACTATTTTCAACTAGTGGAGCATATAATTCTATCATATCCTTCAAGAACCTACCTTTAAAGACTTTTGGGTCAAATTACCAACAAGATGGAGGACTAAACATTTTCCCCAAATATCACAACCTTTCAAACTCACCAAAGTAAGACTTATGCAGAAAAGATAAATAAATTACAACTGCCTTCATGATCTAGTATATCAATTATAGTAATGAGGTTTTTTTTGTTGTTGTTGTTGTTTGTCTTTCATTTTCAAAGAGAACCAATGGCATCATGGCTGATATCTTAACTTGCACATGAATTGGATTTAAGTGAGGCACAGTTACACAGAGTTGTCAGCCTCATTCTCTCTTCTAGAGTCAGTGAAGTCCAAAGGTAGGACTAAAGTCAGGATAACTGTCTATGGCCTGGGATACAGTGAATGGCCTTAGTATCTTTGATGTCTGACCAACTTCTAAATGTTCCACAGTGCCTGCTTCAGCTGCCTTCATGGTCATGAGGACGACAAATTGTTCTTATCTGTCTACTCTGCTGGAGGATATCTTAAAATACTTGGGGTGGACATCCCCCTAACTTGCTGATGGGGTTGAGGCCCCTTTCTTACCTTCAACCTTGTTTAACCCATCTGCCAAATGGTTTTACTGTGATATTGCCAGTGTATGTGCTACATCTTCTTGGAGTCACAAGTGATAGTTGGGTGAAAGGTAGACACCAAAGGTGGATAACCCGCCCTGAAAATGGGTCAGCAAGCCACAGGAGCTAGCCCTCCATGAATATCTTATATGTCCCACACTAATGAGGTAACAATATAATAAACTGATAGCAGAGGAAATTAACTTAGATACTAATACACTCACTTAGCGCCCACTTCCCTATTACCCACCATATACTGACAGGACTGTATAAGTCAAACTATGGGCTTACAACAAAACTTTCCCCCAATCCCATGACACACTCCAGTCTCCTCAACTAATAAAAGACAGGAAGTTTTCCTGGCTGGGGTGGCAATGTGTTAGTATTCTATAGCATAACAGAGATCACTAGAGAACTGTAGAAAACAGGGAACTTAAGATATATGAGTGTAGCTATATGGGACTCCACTAAGCCTGGGGGAAAGAGCCATCCCCTATCCATCTAAGAACAGTTATTTTCCCCCATAAGTCACTTGGTATAGAGAATGAGGTCAGTGAAATATTAATTATGCAGTGTCTTAGGACTCTGAAATAGATTGGAAGAGCAGCCCTCAGGGAAACTGTCATCAAAGAAGGAGTCAGAAAACGAACAATAATATAAGGAAAAAATACTGAATATACCAGTGATTCAGGAAAAAGAAAACTCAATTAAAGAACTTGGACAAAAGCAAATAATTTAATAGGAATAGTATTAATAACAGAAAGGAATATAGCAAAGAGATCACTAAAGTGAATCCAAATGTATATGAAAAAATATTTCACAACTACAAAAAGGTATTTAGAGTCACTGGCATACCATGATGTAGCCTGGCAGTAGAACTTCCATAGAGACCCCTAATATAATGTAGTTGATAATTACAAAACAAAATGTCTTCATACGCTTATACATATCTTTAATTTCTTTCTCTGAAAACTGCCTGTTCATATCCTTTGGCCATTTATCAATTGGGGAATGACTTGAATTTTTATAGATTGACTCAATTCTCTGTATATTTAGAAATGAGTCCTTTATCAGAGACATATGTTGTAAAAATTATTTCCCAATTTCCCACCTCCCTCTAGATCTTGGTTACATTGGCTTTGTTTGTACAGAAGGTTTTCAATTTAATGTTATCAAAATTATCCATTTTGCATTTTATAATGCTCTCTAATTCTTGTTTGGTCCTAAAGTCTTTCCCTCTCCACAAATCTGACAGGTAAACTCTTCCTTGCTTTCCCAGATTGCTTACAGTATCATCCATAATACCTAGATCATGCACCCATTTAGACTTGATTTTGGCATATGGGGTTAGATAATCGTCTATGCCCAGTTTCTGCCATACTGTGTTCCAGTATTCCCAGCAGTTTTTGTCAAATAGTGCATTCTTATCCCAAAAACTGGGGTCTTTGGGTTTATCAAACAATAGATTACGATACTCATTAATTGCTGGATCTTGTGAATGCAATCTATTCCATTGATCCACTACTCTATTCCTCAGCCAGTAGCAAGCAGTTTTGCTAACTGCTGCTGTATAATCCAGATTAAAATATGGTATAGCTAGTCCACCTTCCCTAGCATTTCTTTTCATTATTCCCCTTGATATTCTAGACCGTTTGTTCTTCCACATAAATTTTGTTACTATTTTGTCTAATTCTATAGTTTATTGGTAAATTGATTGGTATGGCACTAAATATATAATTCAGTTTGGGTAAAATTGTTATTTTTATTATATTAACTTGACCCAGCCACGAGCAATTGATATTTTTCCAATCACTTAGATCTGACTTTAATTGCGTGAGAAGTGTTTTGCAGTTGTGATCATATAGGTCCTGGGTTTGTTTGGGCAGGTAGATTCCCAAATATTATATAATGCCTACAGTGACTTTAAATGGGATTTCTCTTTCTATCTCTTACTGTTGAAGAAAGAAATGGAAGATATCTATAAGCATATGAAGGAATGCTCTAAATCACTATTGATTAGAGAAACATAAATCAAAACAACTCTGAGGTACCACATCTCTCCAGTCAGATTGGCTAAGATGACAAAACAGGAAAATGACAAATGGCTATAATATTTCTAGGAGTTTTCTTTTTGGGATCTTTTTCAGGAGGTGATAGGTGGATTCTTTCAACCTCTATTTTGCCCTCTGGTTCTTAAACATTAGGGAAATTTTCCTTGAGAATTTATTGAATGATGATTTCTAGGTTCTTTTTTTATCATGGCTTTCAGGTAGTCTAATAATTTTTAAATTGTCTCTCCTGGATTTATTTCCAGGTCAGTGTTTTTTTTCCAGTGAGATATTTCACATTGCCTTCTACTTTTTCATTCTTTTGGATCTGTTTAATAGTATCTTGATTTCTAATAAAGTCACTACCTTACATTTGTACAAATTACATTTGTAATTCTGAAGGAATGATTCTCCTCAGTGAGCTTTTGAGATTCTTTTTCCTTTTGGCAAATTTGGCTTTTTAAGGCACTCTTCTCTTCATTGCCTTTTTGAGCCTCTTTTTCTATCTGGGTTAGTCTGTTTTTTTTTTTTTTTAAAGCAATTGGGGTTAAGTAACTTGCTCAAGGTTACACGGCTAGTCATTATTTATGCGTGAGTGCTCATTTTCTGAGGCCGGATCTGATCTCGGGTCATCCCAACTCCGAGGCCGGTGCTCTTACTCACTGAGCCACCTAGCCACCCCTTTAGGGCAATTGGGGTTAAGTAACTTGCCCAAGGTTACACGGCTAGGTTTTTGTTTGTGTGGATTAAGTGTCGGAGGCCGGCTCCGAACTCAGGTCCTTCTGATTCCAGGGCCGGCGCTCTATTCACTGCGACACCTAGCCAACCCTGGGTTAGTCTGTTTTTGAGGTGTTATTTTCTTCAGTCAGGTTGTTGACTCTCATTTCATAATTTTCTTGCATTGTTCTCATTTCTCTTCCCACTTTTACCTCCACTTCTTTTATTTGGTTTCCAAAATCCTTTTTAAGCTCCTCTATGGCCTATAACCAGTTCATATTTTTTCCTGGAAACTTTTGGTGCAGGAGTTCTGACTTCATTATCTTCCTCTTGTTCCATGCTTTTGATCCTTTTTGTCCCCAAAATAGGAGTCTAATATCAAAATTCTTTGTTTGCTTTGCTTCCTATTCTTGCTTATGTTGCCACTCAATTACTTGACTTTTGAGCCTTGTGCCACAGTAGAACTCTGCTACCAGAAAAGGGTGCTTTATACCAATTCCTGGGGTTTTTGCAGCTGCTGAACCTATTAGTTGGGTGCCCTTTCTGAAGCCTCAACACACTCTGGCAAGCTGGTCACATATCCGAGGACCTCCACCCTAGACCACAATCCAAATCCAAGGAGATTAGAGCAAGAGTGATTACCTCTCAGATTGTTTGCTTGGTCCACCTACAATCTGCAGGCCAGGAGCTCTGAATCAGCCATGTGATGGTTGCTGCATAGTTGCAGAGCTTCAGCTGCTTCTTGCCCCAGGGGCAAAGTCTAGACCATACTCCCAAACTCCCTGTTCCTGCAAAGTCTACACTGACCTCTCATTCTGTCTTTGGCATCTATGTGTTGTTAATTTTGGAAATAGCCACAGTTGCTGGTGATCTGAAGTCCTTCCAGCAGGCACCTGGTTAGGCCACCCTGAGGCTAAAACCTCAGTCTCCTGCAGGGCTTGGCTTAGCTCACAGAATGTTGAGCTGGCCCCTTCCTGCTTGCCTTCTGGGCTGTCTTCAGCAGGAGGTTAGCTTCTCTATGTCATTTTATGGGTTCTGAAGCTCCAAAATTTTTCCAGAGTCCTTTTTTACATGAATTGGAGGAGGTAGAAGCAAGGGCCCCATGGAAGTCCTGTTTCTATGTCACCATATATACTCTGCCCTTCCACAGTGTCTCTTGCAACTGCCTTCTCCTATCTACTCTCATAGCTATGGCTCTAGTTCAGGGACCCAGCATCTTTCACCTGCACTACTATAATAGTTTCCTCATTAATTTTCCTGCTTCTAGTCTCTCCTTTTTCTAATTCACTCTCCAAAAATGTATCTAAAGTCTAGTTCTGGACACTTCACTGCTGTATTCAAGGAACTTCAGTGGCTCTTTTCTGCCTCTATGGGCAAAATACAAACTCTTTTTTTTTAGTTCTTAAAGCCCTTCAAAATCTGGCACCAATCTATTTGTCTTTCCTTTCTTAGTTCACATTATTGCATTTTATGTATTCCACTGTCAAATCATACTGGCCTTTTTGGTGTTTCCTTGACATGCTCTTCCATCTGTCTCCGGAGCCTTAGAAGTCCTACCTTAATTAAAGGTCAGTTTTAATGCTAGGATCTTTCCTGATCCCTCTAGGAATATTGGGACTGGTGATTACTTTGCTGTGATTGTTGTTTTTCAGTTGCTTCAGTCTTGTCTGAGTCTTCATGACCTCATTTAGGGTTTTCTTCGCAAAAATAGTAAAGTAGATTTCTAATTCCTTCTCCAGCTCTTTTTATAGATAAAGGAACTAATGTAAACCATAGTAAGTGACCTGCCCAGGGTCACACAGTAAGTAAGTGTCTGAGGTCAAATATGAATTCAGGTGCTGTATCCACCGACTCATTTGGAAGAATGAAGCGGAAGGCTGCCCTCTCTTTCAGAGTACTCTCCCTTCTTCAGGCAATCTTTAAGATATCTAGACTAAATCTTTCAATTTTTTGATAAGGAACTAAAACCCAAAAGAGGTAAAACTATTGCTCAAGGTCAAATGGATGCTAAGTAGTAGAGTCATGATGTCCAGCTTATATATAGCACCTCTTTCAAAGCACCATGCTGGAACGTCTTCAATTTAATTGTGGGTCCAAGATCAATGCTCTCATTCATAGTGGGGAAAACAGAGTTCTTCCTTCTCCAAAGAAATGGGAGAATATACTTGAGGGGATACAGGGACCTTTGCCTATACTACAGAGTATAAAAGAAGACTTCTCTTTTTCTCCTTAGTTCCTATGGGAAATAGGAAGAAAACCGAGTCTTCTACATAAGCAAATACTATATGTGCCCCCTTGATTTGTTTTTTTTTTTCTTTAAATACGTGAGCAGAAGCTTACATTTCTCCAGAATTCCAGATATTTTACTGGGAACCCCACCCCTGTCCCTCTCAACATAGGTGATCCAATCTAGCCAGGCTCATTTATAAGAAGATACGCATTCCTACCTGCTGGAAAATGGGAAAAGTTCTATATGATACTTAACAGTAAAATTAGTACTGTTGTTCTGAGTGCAGTTATAACTATCAATTGATGTTAATTTGGGACAAAGGGATTTTAAATCCTATTAACCCTCAGAACAGTAGTTTTAGCTTGACTAAATTAATAGGGAACTTTTGAAGCTACTTCTCGATCTTCAAAGATATTTAGCAATCAAGGCCACCAACAAGGATTCTGTACTAACAGGTATTAAAATGAGTCTCAGGATCAGAGTGTAAAGGGGCTATCCTAAGGTCATCTATTCCAAACTCCTTGTTTTACATATTGAGAAATGGGGTCAAGAAAGGTCAAATGACTTACACAAAATCACACAAACTATCATGGATATTCTTGTTCACTGATAGGAATATATGTTAATAAAGAGGGTGGCAAGGGATCTAGCATTCCAGGTTAAACTGTCTCCAAGTAGAAGAATGGCCCCCAAGTCCTGTTGATGGTTACAGCCCAATAACAGTGATGTGCGTGTCAAGAAACATCAGAATGAAACTTTCTTAACGGTAAGAGTTATTTTTGCATCCTCTTCTTTCTCGTCTTTCTTCAGTACTTAGCAGAGAGCCTGGCACATTGTGGGGATTTAATAAAAGCTGAGTGATCGAAGATTCATGTGTATCCTCACAAGAACAAAGAGATATGAATTTTACTGAGCAAACTCTGTTCATTGGTGCTCTGGAATGGGTTTTGTTCCCAAATTATCCTATCTGTTGATCAAATCATCAGGCAATTACCAATTCTCTATTTTGTTTTGCACTATTTTGACACAACCAAAGACTGTCTTTGAGAATTATATAAAGAACAACTGCTAGTTGATAGCAAATTCAAAGAAAGAGAGAAAGACAGCTCACTTGGAATTGCCCCAATTGAGAAAGCTTAAAAGTCAAGGATATTAACAAAACAAAACAAAACAAAAGAATAAATTCTAGTATACAGGTATTAGCTCCTACTGATTAACACAATAAGCCATAGTAACACTGTTCTCTGGGGTAAAATTTAATATTTTCCTTCTATACTTGTTCCCTTGACTAACTATGCAATATTTTGTAGTTAGAACTTCTCAACAAGCATGTAATCCAATTCCCATGAACATATTGTTATCTAAATTTTATGGGAAACAACTCCCTTTGTCAAAAAAATGTTTTAGAATTGAAAATGGCCTTCTAGAAGTCATAGGTCATTTTTTATACATCTGTTGTTCCAAAGCTCTTATACTTTTCATTACAAATATTTTGCAATTCTTATGTATGTTGAGTTAAATTGGCTAGTTAGACATACTCTCTTTCCCTTGATGGCAACTAACCCTAAGTTGCCTGCTGACCTCAGCTTTGGAGTCAGAAGATCTGAGCTCCTTACTATTATATCCTTTGTGTATCTATTTGGCCAAATATTTACACTTCTCTGAACTTCAGAGCCCACTGCTGCAACATAGGGATAATACTTTCTCTACCAAGGCCGCATGAGTATTATAAGGATTAAGTGCTCTAATATATGAGAAAGAGCTTTGTAACAGTAAAAGGCTTTATAACACAAGCCACTAAAGTACGCCATCTTTTTGCCAAATCAGCAGAGTCATAACTATTAATTTTAGAACTCAGGAAAATTCAATTGAGCAGGTTGGTGGAGAGGAACTGGGGAAACTACAGGGAAGACAGAGACTCTAGAAAGAGGAAAGGGAGTATGGAAGAGAGGGTCATGAAAATGTTCACCTGGGGTGAGGTGATAGCAAGCTAGGAAGCACACCATCTGGTACCTATCTATTTTAAGCAATTATTCATGTTACCTAGGTGATAAACTCAGTTGTTTCTATCTTTCAGAAGAAGCACAATTGGTGTCAACTACTTTTAAATTTCAGAGCCCTAGGGCAAAGCCCTACTCACTCTGCCCTAGTTATGGCTCTGCAAATGAGGTATCAATGTTTCATGTGAGACTCTGTATGTTGTATGCTGTGCCTTACTTTTGGCAAGTTCTGAAACAAACTAAATTCTAGATGTTTAACTTCTGGTTAAAAGGTTGATATATATTGGTGAATATTAACCTTGATTTCATCAATATGCAAATTAGACTTTTTGGCACTATTTTTGACAGTCTAGATTCATTAGAAGAGTTTTGCATCTTAAATGTAACACCATTTGTTGTTTTTATATCTATTGTTTATTTTATATATTCTAATGATGGAAGGAGAAAAGTTTCCTCTCTCTTTTCCCCACTAAATGTGTCTACTCTAGACAATATTTCCAGAAAAATATGGTCTTTGAACAATCAGCTGGTACATCGATTCACTTTGTTTCTTCCAGCCTTCCCATTTTTTTCAATAGATAAACAGTTGCAGACACTGGGGGTGGGAAGGGAGAGGGAGAATGAGTCAGTGAAAACATACATTTCTACCTCTTAGAATCCATATCCTTTATGTGAGAAGATAGAAATCAAGAGTTTCCTTTCAAACTCACTATTTACCTTCCAACTTTAAATGTGTCTATTTTCATAGGTATAGAGACCTATAAGTCAATGACAGAGCAATGGGCTGCCCAAGGTACAAAGGATCAGTTCATTCTGCCAGCTGGATTTATTATAGAGATTTCTGTAACATGGTATGTGGATGCAGGTTCCTTCTGTCAAAGTCTGATGGAAACTTGTTTAAAAGCACACATGTTCAGGATGAACGCAGATACTAAAAAACAATGACAACATAAAAAAGAAAACTCCCACATCTCAACATACTTTAAATAGACCATTTGAAGAAGTAAAATATTATTCTTTCATATGTACAAAATATAGTAGGATCCTGAATGGCATAAGGGATAGCAAAATTACCCTAAAGCTAGGAAACCCTACCTTTGCCACATATTGGTTTTGTGACATTTCAATTTTATTTTATTCTCCATTTATTATTTATTTTTTGTATTAACATTTTTTTCTTTTTTAAATTGTGAGTTCTAAATTTTCTCCCTCCCTCCCACCCCTTCACCACTCACTGAGAAGGCAAGCAAAATTATATCAATTCTATGTATAAAATCATGCAAAACATGTTACCAAAATAGCCATATCACAAAAACATAAAACTAAAAAGGTGATTAAATTAGAGTTCAACTTTTATCAGTAATCTCTCTGAAGGTTGATAGTATTCTTTTTAATTATAGCTCTTTTGGAATTGTCTTTGATTATTATACTGATCTTTCACAATTGATCATCAATATAGCATTGTTCTTACTCTGTACAGTTATCTCCCATTTCTTCTTGCTCCACTTTAAATCAGTTCATATGATTCTTGCTATGTATTTTTTCCTAAAAATTCTCCCCTCATCATTTCTTATAGCACAATAATGCTCCATCACAATCATAAGCCACAACTTGTTCAGCCATTCCCCAACCGATGGGCATGCCCCTCAATTTCAAATACTTGGCCACCCCAAAGAGAGCTGCTATAAATATTTTTGTTCATGAAGAATTCCTTTTGCTTTTCCTTTGATCTCTTTGGGGTATGGACATAGTTGTGGCATTGTTGGGTCAAAGGATGTGCATAATTTTATAGCACTTGGGGCATGGTTCCAAATTTTTCTCCAGAATGGTTGAACCAGTTCACAACTCTACGAACAGTTCATGAATGTACCTATTTTTTGTTAACCCCTCCAACACTTGTCTTTTCTGATCTGTGTGAAGTAGTACCTCAGAATTGTTTTAATTTGCATTTCTCTGGACAATCATGATTTAGAACACGTTTTTCATGTTACTATTAAGATCTTTGATTTTTTCTTCGGAAAAATGCATGTTCATATACTTTGACCACTTATTGATTGGGAAATTGCTACTATTTGAATAAATTTACTCAATTCCCTACATATTTGAGAAACAAGGCCTTGGGCAGAGCCAAGATGGCAGAGGAGAAACAGCTCATCCAAGCCACTCTGCCCCCAGATTCCTCCAAAACTATATAAAAGGGGACTCTGAACAACTTCTGGAGCTCCAGCACCCACAGAACGACACAGAGAAGCTAACCTCCCGCTGAGGACAGCCCAGCAGCCCTGCAGAAAGGACCAGCGCAGTGGTCTGGGACATGGCAGCTCTCAGCACTCAGAGCGCAGGAGCCGAGCCGAGCCCAGGTCCGCATGACCTGAGGTTTTAGCCCCAGGTCGGAAGGGCCAGCAGCCGGCTGGAAGAACCACAGAACACCAGGAGCTGTGGCGACTCCAGAATTATCAACATAGACATGCCTAGGACAAAGTAAGAGGTTAGTGTCGTATGGACTTTGGGACCAGTATTTAGGGAATGCTTCGGCTCCCTCCCCTGGGGACTAGAAGCCGCTGAGGAGACACGCCATTTTGTAGTTTTCAGAGGCAGCTCCAGCTCCCGGCCTGCAAATTGTAGGAAGATCCAGCGATCATTCTTGGGGGGGTAATCGCTCTTGCTTTAACCTCCCTGGATCTGGATTGTGATCTAGGGTGGGTTTACAGCTTGCCAGAAACAGAAGTTGCCCCCACACGTTCGGGACGAAAATTCCTCTATCTGGTCTTAACGCCATAGTATGGCAACAAGCCCAAAAGTCAAGCAATTAAGTGGCAACATGCCAAGGCAAAGGAAACAGAAAAATGCAACCCTAGACTCCTATTTTGGGGGCATAGAGCAGGAAAAGGACTGTGAGCTCAGAAGTCCTGCTCCAAAAGCCCCAGGGGAAAACAGGAGCGGGTTGCAGGCCATAGAGGACCTTAAGAAGGACTTTAAAAATCAAATAAGAGAAGTGAAGGAAAAATTAGAAAGAGAAATGAGAAGGATGCAGGAAAAGTATGAAATGAGGGTCAACAGCCTGACTGAGGAAAACAACACCTTCAAAAATAGACTAACTCAAATGGCAAAGGAGGCCCAAAAGGGCAATGAGGAGAAGATTGCCTTAAAAAGTCGAATTTGCCAGATGGAAAAAGAATCTCAAAAGTTCACTGAGGAGATACATTCCTTCAGAGTTAGACTGGAGCAAATGGAAGCTAATGACTTTATGAGAAATCAAGATGCTGTTAAGCAGATCCAAACAAATGAAAGATTAGAAGACAATGTGAAATATCTCATGGGAAAAACCACTGACCTGGAAAATAGATCCAGGAGAGACAATTTAAAAATTATTGGACTACCTGAAAGCCATGATCAAAGAAAGAACCTAGAAATCACCCTTCAAGAAATTCTCAAGGAAAACTGCCCTGATGTTTTAGATCCAGAGGGCAAAATAGAGGTTGAAAGAATCCACTGATCACCTCCTGAAAAAGATCCCAAAAAGAAAACTCCCAGGAATATTATAGCCAGGTTCCAGAATCCCCAGATCAAGGAGAAATGAGGCCTTTATCATAGAAATTTGCTATAATTTTTTACTTTTTTTGCTATAATTTTACTTCATTATCTATGGTATATTGTAACCAAATATAGTTTCCTGATTAACCATTTTAATTAGGTCTGTTTTTGCTTTAATTTTCCCAGAGATCATGATTGCTACCCCTGCATTTTTTATTTCAACTGAATCCTAATAGATTCTGCTCTGGATCCTTATTTCAATCTTGTATGTGTCTTTCTGTTCAAAGTGTGTCTCTTGTAAACAATATATTGCCAGATTCTGGTTTCTAATCCAATGCTACCCACTTCTGTTTTATAAGTGAGCTAATACTACTTACATTCACAATTATCTTTCCTGTGTATTTCCCTCCATCTCAGTTTCATCTGATTCTTCTTCTCTCTCTTTTTATCCTGTCCTTTCTCAAAGGCCCATTTTGCTTCTAACTACTACCTCCTTTAATCCACTCTTCAATCATCTTTACAAAATCTTCCTTTTTCCCTTTTTCCCCTCCTATTTCCTTTTAGGCATGATAGAGTTCTGTACCCAACTGAGTTTGTATATACATTCTTCCTTTTTTGAACCAATTCCAATGAAAGTGAGATTCAAATATTGCCCATCATCCTCAAACAAAATTTCCCCTTCTTCTATAAAAGGTCCCTTGTATAACTCTTTTATGTGAAACACATTTTCTGCTTTCTATCTCTTCCTTCCCATTTTTCCCTAGAACATTCCTCTCTTTTTTTTTTTTTTTGCTTTTTGGAGGGCAATTGGAGTTAAGTAACTTGCCCAAGGTCACAAGGCTAGGTTTTTGTTTGTGCGTTAAGTGTCTGAGGCCAGATCCGAACTCAGGTCCTTCTGACCCCAGGGCCAGCACTCTACTCACTGTGCCACCTAGCTGCCCCAACATTCCTCTTCTTCACCCCATAATTTTTAGATCATTTAAAATATTAATATTTTAATTTATTAAAAGACAGGATGCATTCTGATTACTCCTCCTAATCTGCTGTCCCTTTTATCACCACCCCCTTCTCTTATCCCATTCCCTTCTATTTTCCTGTAGGGAAAAATAGATTTCTATATACCATTGCCCTGTATTTCACGTTTTCTAGTTGCACATAAAAACAATTTTAAGACCTGATTTAAAAACTTTGAGTTCCACATTCTCTCTTTTCCTTCCTCCCCACCCACCCTCACTGAGAAGGCAAGCAATTCAATATAGATTATATGTGTGTAGTCATGCAAAACACTTCTATAACAGTCATGTAGTGAAAGGCTAACTATATTTCCTCCAACCTATCCTGACCCCCATTTATTCCATTCTCTTCTGTGACCCTATCCTTCCTCAAAGATGTTTATTTCTGATTACCCCCTCCTCCCATTTGTTCACCCTTCTATCACCCCCCTTCTCTCTTTTCCCCCTACTTTCCTGTAGGATAAGAGATATTTCCATACCCAATTGAATGTGTATGTAATTATTCCCTCCTTAAGCCAAATCTAATGAGAATGAGGTTCACTCATTCCCTCTCACCTTCTCCTCCAATGCAAAAGCATTTTCTTGCCTCTTTTATGTGAGATATTTATCCCATTCTACCAGTCCCTTTCTCCTTCTTCCAATACATTCCTCTCACCCTTTAATTTCATGTTTTAGATATTATTCCTTCATATTCAACTCACTTTGTGCCTCTGTGCATGTGTATGTGTGTGTGTATTTTCCCCTCCAACTACCCTATTACTGTACTGAGAAAGGCCTCATGAGTTACAAATATCATCTTTCCATGTAGGAATATAAACAGTTCACCTTTAATAAGTCCCTTATAATTTCTTTTTTTCCTTTTTACCTTTTCCTCTTGGGTTTTTTTTTTTTTTTTTGTATTTGAAAGTCACATTTTCCATTCAGTTCTGGTCTTTTAATCAAGAATGTTTGGAAGCCCTTTATTTCATTGAATATCCATTTATTCCCCTGAAGGATTATACTCAATTTTTCTGGGTAGGTGATTTTTGGCTTTAATTCCTATGTCTGTTGACCTCCAGAATTTCTATTCCAGTCCCATTTGATCCCTCAATGTAGAAGCTGCTAAATCTTGTGATATCCTGCTTGTGTTCCCACAGTACTTGAATTGTTTCTTTCTGTATGCTTGCAATATTTTCTCCTTGACCTGGGAAATCTGGAATTTGGCTATAATATTCCTAAGAGTTTTCCTTTTGGGATCTCTTTCAGGATGTGATCAGTGCATATTTTTCAATATCTATTGTCCCCTATGGTTCTAGAATATCAGGGAAGTATTCCTTGATAGTTTTTGAAAGATAATGTCTAGGCTCATTTTTTTGATTATGGCTTTCAGATAGTCCAATAATTTTTAAATCATCTCTCCTGGATCTGTTTTCTAGTTTTGTTTTTGTTTTGTTTTGTTTGTTTGTTTTGTCCAATGAAATATTTTACATTGTCTTCTATTTGTTTCATTTTTTTGGTTTTGTTTTATATTTTCTTGATTTCTCATAAAGTCATGAGCTTCCACATGCTCCATTCTAATGATTTTTAAAGGAATTGGGGTTAAATAACTTGCTCAAGTTTACACTGGCAGTCATTATTTATGTGCAGTGGCTCATTTTCTGAGGTTGGAACCAATCCCGGGTCCTCCCGACTCTGGGGCCACAATTCTTACTCACTGTGCCATCTATCCGGCCCTCCATTCTAATTTTTAAGGAATTATTTTCTTTAGCAAGTTTTTGGATCTTCATTTCCATTTGGCAGACTCTGATTTTTTTCTTGTTTTTGTTTGTTTGTTTGTTTGTTTTTGAGGAGGAAGACAATGCAATTGGGGTTAAGTGACTTGCCCAAAGTCACACAGCTAGTATGTGTATCAAGTGCCTGAGGCCAGATTTGAACTCCTGATTTCAGGTCTGTTGCTCTGTTCACTGTGCCACCTAGTTGCCCCTGACAATTCTGATTTTTAAGACATCCTTCTCTTCATTGGCTTTTTGAACTTCTTTTGTCATTTAGATTAGTCTATTTTAGGTGTTTTTTTTCTTCAGCATTTTTGGGAGTCTTTTAGCAAACTGCTGACTTGTTTTTCACAATTTTCTTGCATCACTCTCATTTCTCTTCCCAATTTTTCTTCTACTTCTCTTACTTAATTTTCAAAATTCTTTTTGATCTTTTCTATGACCTGTGAACAATTCATATTTTTCTTGGAGGTTTTGGATGTAGAAACTTTGACTTTGTTGTCTTCTTCTGGTTGTATATTTTGATCTTCATTGTCATTAAAGTAAGATTCTATAGACTGATTTTTTTCCACTGTTTGCTCATTTTCCAAGTCAATTACTTGACTTTTTCACTCTTTGTTAAGGTAAATCTCTACTTCCAGAGTGGGAAGTATACTGTCTCAAGCTTCAGGGATTTTGTACAACTGTTTTCAGAGATATTTCAAAGGACTTGTAGATTTTTAGTTTTTTTGAGTTTGCAGGATGAAAGGAGAGGTTTTACTCCTGTCCTGGTCTGTGCTCTGATCTGTGAGTGACCACAAGCTGTCTTTTCTACCTTCAAACTATGAGGGGGATACCTTCTTCACTACCACCACAAGGTCCACTATACCAGTATTCCTTCCCACTCCAAGACCTCCACCCAGGACGGCAACCCAGCTCCAAGCCAGCAATCTAAGAGAATCTTGCCTCAGTGCCAGCAAAGAGATACCTGCATTCCCCCTCTCTGAGTAGCCACTGGACCCTCCCACTGTTTTTGCGTGAAAAGCTCCAGAAGCAGCCACTGCCACTGTATTCACTGCTGCCACCCTGGGGCTAGGGCTAGAACTTGTTCCTCTCTCACCAGATCAGACAAACATTTCCTACTGACCTTCTAAGTTGTCTTTGACCTTTCAGGGTTGAGAAGTCTGGGAAACACCATAACTGCCAATGATTCAGTTCCCTGAGGCTTGCTCCAGCCCCTTTATGCCATCATGGCCTATGCTGGACTGTGCTTTTCTCTCTGACTGGTGCAACAGATCTTTCCTGTCAATCTTCCAGGTTGTCTTGGGCTAGAAATTTTTTTCACTCTGCCATTTTGTGGGTTCTGATGCTCTAGAATTTGTTTAGAGTCACTTTTACAGCTATTTGGATAGGTTTGGGGAAGATTTCAAACAAGTCCCTGCTTTTACTCCTCCCTCCCATTGAGATGATCTTAATGTTATTAACTTATGCTCTCTATCTATGTAGTCTCCTTCCAATTACCTTAAAAAAACTATAAAATTCTTAGGAGTTACATGTATATCTTCTCATATAAGATTGTAAATGGTTCAACTTTATTGAGGCCCTTACAATTTCTCTTTCATATTTATCTTTTCATGCTTCTCTTGAGTCTTGTGTTTGAATGTCAGATTTTCTATTCAGCTATGGAATTTTCATCATAAATATTTGAAAGATCCTTATTTAATTAAATATCCATTTTCCTTCCTAAAGGATTATACTGAGCTTTGCTGGGTAGGTTATTCTTGGTTGTAATTCTAGCTACTTTGATTCAGGAATATCATATTCCAAGCCAACTACTCTTTTAATGTGGAAGTTGCTAAATCTTGTGACCTTTTGACTGTAACTCCTTGGTATTTGGATTGTTTATTTCTGGCTACCTGAAAAATTGTCGTTTTGACACAGGAACTCTAGAATTTGGTTATAATATCCCTGTGAGTTTCATTTTGGAATCTCTTTGAAGAAATGATCAGTGGATTATTTCAATTCCGGTTTTACCCTCTGCAACTAAGATATTAGAGCACTTTTCCTTTATAATTTCTTGAAAAATATGATACCTAGGTTCTATTTTTTATCATGGCTTTCATGTAGTCTAATAATTCTTAAATTATACCTCCTCAATCTATTTTCCAGGCCATTTGTTTTATTCAATGAGATATTTCACATTATTCTATTTTTTCAGGTTTCTTTTTTACTTTTATCATTTCTTGATTTCTCATGGTGTCATTAGCATCCACTTGTTTAATTTGAATTTTTAAGTAATTATTTTCTTTAGTAAACTTGTGTACCTCCACCCCACACACACATTTCACCATTCTGCTTTTTAAGAAGTTCTTTTATTCAGAGAATTTCTGTGCTTCTTTTATTATTAGACCAATTCTTTTTGTAAGGAACTTTTTTTTTCTTTCAGTGTTCTTCTGACTCCTTTACTAAACTATTAATTATCTTTTCATTATTTTCTTGTATTGCTCTAATTTCTTTTCCCATTTTTCTCTATCATTCTTTTCTCTTCCTGTAACAATTCCAGGGATTCTTGTTGGGCTTTTGTCCAATTAGCATTCTATTTTGAGGCTTTCCTTGTAGTGGTGTTTAATTTATTGTCTCCTTCTGAGTTTCTGTCTTGATCTTCCCCACCACCATAGTAACTTTTTATGGTCCTGTTCTCTTTTTGCTTTTGCTCATTTTTCTAGACTATTTTTTGACTGTGGACTTTATGTTAAAGATATATTCTCATCACCTGCATGTGGGAAGGCCCAGTTCCAAGTTTCCTGCTTTATCGTAGTATTGTTTTTCAGACCTTTTTCTGACAGTCTATAAGTTTTCATTGTTTCCAAGTTGGTAGAGATTAGTAGAATCACAGTAGAAGGAATGAAAACATTATGAAAATGGGGGGGAAGCTGGTGAATTTAATGTAATAACACTAATAACAACAATAAACCGCTGTCATTTATATAGCACTTTTAGTTTTGCAAAGTGATTTACATCCATTATCTTATTTGAGCCTTCCATTACTCCTAAGTACACATCACATAACCAATGAGGAACTGTGAAGAAGAATAAGAATGAAAGGTATATTCAAGGTGTTGTATGATAGGAAGAAAAGATCAGCTGGTCATGAAAGGAGGAAAGTGGGCAGCAGATGGACAGCTGTGTAGTATCTGAGCATCCTTGCAGTGGGCAGACAAAGGAAGGCAGACCTACAGAACTTTGGTTGTCCCCCTGTGGTGAATTTATGGGAGAATTCTTACAAGAGTCATAGAGTCTGAGCAGCTGTGGATGGATTGTGATCTATATCATTGGAGGGAACAGACATATCTATGAGATCACAGATTCCTATGAGTATTATTTCCTTGAATAGTTTAGATGTTTAATAAATGCTTGTTGATTGACTGGATAGACATTTTGTTTAATTCGTGTTAATTATGGGCTATGGGATTTATCCTTTTAATCATCGAAAGTATAACTTGCATTAATATAGCACTTTAAGTTTTGCAAGTCACTTCCTTCATAATAACCCCTGTGACAAAGATAGCACAAACATTGTTACTATTATCCAGATGAAGGAACTGAGGCCATGAGATTAGACTGTAGCCTTGTAATTATAGAATTTTGGAAGGGACCATCATGTATCTGGACTCCAGGTTCATCACTCTTTATAATATCACATTACCTTATAGTTTTTGATTTTGCCCACACATTAGTTGTTGAATGGGGGGGAAAGGGGGTAAAGGAATCATAAAACACCCAATAACTTCCTTTATTTTGTCGTACTTTTTTGCAGGTTAATCTTGGCTTGAAACTGGGTCCCACAGAGGAAACAAAATAGAAAACTGCCTTGTAACATCTTACCTGAAATAACTCTCTCCTTTGATATTTAATTATTTCTAGGCTGGGAATAGATTGCAAGGAAGATAGTAAAGAAGCCTATCAAGTTAGTCTTTAAGTATCAGTATTAATTATCTGTTTGTGGAGTTCTGTGATTGTACAAATTGCTCAGTGATGATTGCAAGGAGGCTTTGCATTTGCAAACAAATGTGTGCACATTTTCTCTGGTAAGCACCACTTAGAAGATTAGGAAAATGTGGCCCTTAAAAATGAAGTAGGCAATTCACGTGTAATGGATGCACTTGAGGGAGAACTTTTCACTGTTTCTTTCCCTTATCCCACATTGAAGAATTTCTGAAAGGCTTCAAATTACAACTGGCACCCAATAGATTGGATCATGTGGGGCAAACTGATCCATTAGTTCAAGCCAATTAATAGAACAATAAGTTAATAATAATGATTCACATTTATAGCCTTCTTTAAAGATTGCAAAATGCTTTCCTCACAATAGCCCTAGTAAGCAGTTGTTAAAACCCTTCCTTACCCCTACCTCCACCCCCAACTTTACAGATGAGACTCAGACTCTGAGAGGTCATATTTATTCTTAGTTGCATAACTAATAAATGTCCCTGGGAAAATTCACACAACCTTCTCCTGACTTCAAGTCCTGCTTTCTATAATGCCATACCAATAAGTCAGATTTAATTGAGTGAGCTGATATATTTGTCTAAACTGATTTGTCAATTCCATCAAAACTGTCCAATTCAATTCAATTCAACACAATTCTAACAAAAAAGTTTCTGAGTCATTATGATACAAAACTCCCCATACTCAGTTTAGGGAGGATATATTATGTTTGTGTGGACATAGTTCCTCTTCTTAGGATCATCGAATTTTCAATCGTTATCTTCTTTATACAATATAAATATCTAGACCAATTCTTTGAATGTTTCTTTCTTTCATTTTATTTTATTTTTTTATATCTGCCCTGGGATGTCAATGGCTCAGTGATTCCCCGTAAAGAATCTCCCCCACAAATGTAAATTGTTGCCTTGTTTAGCATCATCGCATAAGCCAGTATACATCAGAAGCAGGACTGGAAGGCAGGTCTTTCTGACTCCAAGGCTAGCTCTTCAGTCACTGTGCCATAATGTCTCTCACATTAAATACAGTAGGCAGAATAGGCTTGATGAATTGAATTGAATTTAGGACTAGAAGGGACCTTAGCCCCATCTTTTCACTGTAAGCACGAGAGAACTAAGGCCCCAAAAGGTAAATTAATCCAGCCTTCATACTTACTAAAGATTATCATATTTAATAGCTTCTAGATGAATCAAATTATTTGTTCTACCCAGAACTTTCTGCCAATGTTGCTATAGCCATTGCTATTTAGAAGTGCTCTGTATCTCTCAAAAGGTCATAACTTATTGGGGTCTCCATGTAACAGATTTCACTCGTTGTGCTTTTGTTTGCCATAAACAGGACTGTGTTCATGAAGTTTTATTCCCCACAGCCAAACCAATTTGTTATTACATTGACATTTCTCCTTCACAGAAAACACTCTATAAGCAGTCATTAGGCCATTTCCACGTGAACATGTTGCCCAAGATGACTCTGGGGGGACAGAGATGTTTTCATTTGCTTTGAATCTTTTTCATCAGAATCCTTCAAAATTAGCATCCACAGCTTTCGAGCCAGACTTAGAAAAGGGAAAAGGCCTGTTTCCATTGTAAACAAGCTTGTCCAATGGTTGTCCAGGAAATGAGCCTGCAATCTGTATTTAATCAAATTCATTGAGTCTTCACGGCCTTACAAGCAGTTCATTATTTTCATTTTCCGGGAGCAGATGACTCTATTCATCCACAGTGCTTAGCATTTAACACATCCTGGCAATGACCGGTGCCAGAATGGTGCCCCTCTGGTTCCCAAAAGTAATAACTTTTAGTGCAAGGCTTAAATATTATGTTATTATATTTAATCTTTCCTCTGTGTGTTATCATTTACCACAACCACTATTCCAGATAATACATAACAAAATTAGAAGTAATCTTGTGTCCATGCTGTTTTCTCCTATTTCCATTGCCAACTGCCAACAATCAGCTAATGGTTAGACAAGGAGAAAGTCATTCATGGAAGTCATCACAGGGGATAATGTTTCAAGAACCTTACCAATGGCCTTGGCACATTTTAATCCATTTTGAAGCCTAGAGAGTATATGAGACATGCTACTTCTCTGAGGTGCCCAACAGTGACTTATTTAGGGTGAAACAAGCAAGGTACCATGCTGTATAGAAGGCCTGTTTTTGGCCCCTTCACAAGTAATGAGAATCATTTCTCAGTTCCTAGGTAATATTGAGTAAACTGTGGGTTTATCCACTGTGAGAACCTGGCCTGTAACTCTTTGACTAAACCTAAACTATAGAACAAATTCCCTTAATAAAAAGATTTGTTCTGTAAAACTTTGGACTCAGTCAAAAGGTCACATTCAAGGACCTAGAAGCAACACACGGCCTAAAGGCTACAGGTTCCCCAACCCTGGTCAATGGTAACACAGAAAGTGTCTGAAACAGGATTTGAACTCAGGTCTATTTGACTCTATCAACTATAGCACCTAGTTTCTTAATACTTACTGATTATTTTATTGAAAGTTAAACTGCTAATAAATGTTGCACAGAAAGTGAATGCCAGTCTTCCAATTTGCAATTGTGTTCTTTCCATCATACCACAGTTATTCTCTTGGGGCACTAAACTATATGAAGTGAATTTCACCAGGAGAGCTAATCTTTTTCACAGAAACTGGTCAAGGCAAAGCCCCTACTTGAGGCACCTTTCAGTCAAGTCAGGCAGGTAGACATGACCTAACTTACATGCCACTTCCCCTATCTCTCCCAATTCTCCACTCCCCACTATTCTTGTCAGAAATGTTCTTTCCTTTCTTAAAATTTCACTGAACTGTGTACGCTCTCTTTAACACTTTCCATATTCTCTTTTATATTATAGTTATTTAAGTGTCTATATCAAATCTTCCCTACCAGGTTTCAAATTCCATCTAGATAGAGGTCATTTCTTAATCACTTATGCATCTTCTCCAGTTGCTAGTACAGTGCCCCAGAGGCAAGGAATAATTATGTCATAAATTCTTGTTAAATTGAATAGTATTTTCAGTTTATTTACAGGTTGAAACCCATAACTGAACCACGACTTTCAAGCATCTACTTTATGTAAAAGAAACAGGTTGGATAAAATTGGGGGAGAGGAGTTATTGGTATATACACATAAAATCCCGGAACCAAATAAGAGAAGTACTATGTCTGAGAATGCTGAAAGAGCAGTAGTACTGTACTTCAGACTAACTGAACAGAAAGAAGACATTTATGATCTAGATGATGTAGCCAGGAAACAGACCAACAGCCAGGCAAAAGGACATGTTATAAGAGTGAGGGGTAAATAAGCTGTTTAGGCATCTGCTGGAGAACTTGCTCTGTCCTAAAAGGTAATATATTCTTTTTTTTTGAGGGAAATTGGGTTTAGGTGACTTACCCAAGGTTACATGGCTAGTTTGTGTGTTAAGTGTCTGAGGCCAGATTTGAACTCAGGTCCTCCTGACTTCAGGGCCAGTGTTCTATTCACTGTGCCACCTACCCGCCTGAAGCTAATATATTCTTGAATTCTCTTAATGATAACTTCATTCTTCAAAAGATAGAAGAAGCAAAGAGACACTTTTATTCTGGATTTGACTCTCAGAAACAAGGGGAAATGAGTGGAGATGATGGGACCTATCTGGGAAGCAATGGCTGCCTCCCAGGTTTTGTGATGAAAAAGAAATATGGGCATGATCCGACTTGTTCCCCATAAGAGCAATGAGATATGGGAACAGCTGCTATGAATATATACATACATACATACATACATACATACATACATATAGATAGATAGATAGATAAAGGTAAAGAAAGGATCAACTTGCATAGTATAATAAGCACTCTTTTTAACCAAAACTCAATGTTGAATCAAGAAACTAAAGCCTTCAGAATACATAACAAAATTTATACCAGGGTGACCACATGGCCTTAAACAGACACAATAGTAACTTGCCCTTTTTCTCCAACAAGTACAGCCACAAGGCCTAAAACAAAACATACCATTCAGTATATAAACACTCAGTATGTAACATAGCACATGGCATAAACCATTGGATTCAGTATATAACATAGCATACCCTCCACCTGGTACATTCTTTGGGGGCCAAAATCTTTGCGGAGTGAGCAGCCAGCTCCTCACTCAGGCACTGTCATGTTTATACAATCAGGGGGTCCTAGGCCAGGGTCTTCCCTGGCACAGCACATCCCCAGGGGTAGCTGAGAACACAACACGCTCCACCCCTAGGTCACAGTAGGCCACAGTCCCCTCAATTAAAACAGAGTCTAAAGACCACTTGGGGGTATGTCCTTCTCTCCATGCTGCTGTTGCAGGCTCCCACCTGGCGCTCTCAGGGCCATGCTCGATTGAGGCAAAGAGTCCAAGTCCTAACACTTCTCCAGCCCCTGCTTCCAAGTCCTGAGTGGAGGCTGGGCACTTCCCCCATTCCACCATAGACAACTCCACTCCTGGGTCTCAAACCATCCCAAGGGGCATAACAGGAAAGCAAGCTCACTGCTCCTGCCTAGCTGCAAAGTTTTCATCTTGACTGAGGACTGAGTTCTGAGTCCTGTGGCACCTCCTCCTGCAAGTCTGTGGGCTGACTGTTCCCTGCTTCTGCCAGGGTCTGGAGGCAAGCAGCTTCCTGCTCCTGCAGCATTGTTCCTGCTGCATGTCTCACCTCATGGGGGAGGTGGGGGGAGGACACTCCTCAGTTCTAAGCTCTTCCTGCTTTTGCCTAGGTCTAGGCACAGCAAGTTCCAGTTTTGCCTGCCCACAGCTTCTCTCTCTGGCCTACATCACCCAAACCCTGGGACAGCTTGTCCTCCCACAGCCTCATGCAAGGAGGGGCCACTCTGATCTAGGCCCTGAGAACAGCACACTTCCAGGGTCCTCACCTCTCAGGCACAATTTGCGGGGCAGGGGGCAGGCATACTCCACTCAAGCTCTGACTCTGCTTTCCCCTGGTTCCTTTGTTATCTCTATGGGAGCTTTAGCTACAAAAAAATAACACAATAATTGGGAAACAACAGACAACTATCCCAGTCTCACTAAACCTCATACTTTTCTTTAGTCTACGGAGATCCTACCAACAGGAGGGCTGCTAGCACAGGTTCACTCGATCTATCAGAGGTCTCCTGTCTGCTACTAACATCATCCACTTGTTCAGGTGAGGTGTCCTTCCCTTCAAGACCCCAAGGCAATATCAATCTTCCAGAATACACACACACACACACACACACACACACACACACACACACACACACACACACGGTTTTCAAACAAAGATTTGGCACCTGATTGCCTCAGTGCCAAAAACATCAAAACCCAAGTGTCTCAGTACCTAATTGGCTTAGTGCCAAAAGGCATGAAGGCTCAGACGGGCTAGCACCTGATTGGCTCTGGGCCAGGGCTCCATATGACTCTGCCCAGGATGAGTCACAGCTGTGAATGGGGCCAAAAGTCAAAGGGGCAAGACAGCAGTGATTGATAAGGCAAAATACCTGGGAACAAGAGATTGTTATGGCCATGCATCCTATGAATTGGACTCCAAGAAATAATAACAAAAATCCACTTTGCTTCTGCTTACACACAATAGACTTGGGACAGCCGATTTCAAAAGATTTTGGGCAATGATAGAATTCCATGGCCTAAAATCATTCAAAAGAAGGATGGGAATCTCTACATGATTAAATTCTAAAAGTCCTAATTGCAAAGAATCTTCATAGCTTCATTAATAGCTGACCATGCTAGATCCATTTTGTTTTCTTTTTTGACAGTTTAGAGACTATCAGATTCAGATCCCAAAAAGAATTTAAATCTCCTAAAGGCAGAGTCTTCTGTGCCTTTGTATCCCTAGCTCCTATTAAGTGCCTGATTAATGCTTGCTATCTGACCAACATTTTAGGAAGGATATTGATAAGCTGGAAAATATCCAGAGAAGTGCAACCAAGATGGGAAAGGGCCTAAAGGTCATGTTACATGAAAAGCAGCTGAAAGAACTAGAAATGCTTAATTTAGACAATAGTCTGAGGGGACACAATAAATGTTTCCAAGTATTTGAATGGCTTTCATGAGGAAGAGGAAAGATCATTATTGGATCTGACTCCAGAGAGCAGAGCTAAAGTCAATGGGTGAAAATTGCCCAGAAACAAACTAGGGCTTATGGTGTGAGAATAAATTTTGAAACAGCTAGAGTTATATCAAAGTATAAAATGGATCATTAAGTTGTATCTTTTATTAAGGGCCTTCAAACAGCAACTGAGCACTTCTCAGGTAGGTCATAGACAGCCCTCTTGTTCAGTTCTATGTAGGACTACATGGACACCAAGGAGTCTTCCAATCTCTAATTCTAAGACACTGTCTTAGGATCATACATTTAGAACTGAAAAAGACCTTAGAACAAAAGTTATTAACCTGGAGAACACAAACCACCAAGGCATCCATTGAAAAATTTAAGGTGGTCCTTGAATGTGGATAAGAAAGTGTTACATTTTTAAATTTAATAGAAATGTAACATTTCCTTCAATTTTGGATGGAGGCAACAAACCATTTTAACATGTCACCAGACTGTTGACGGGGCAGGGGGTAGCCAGTTCATGACACACAAAAAATATTAAGAATTAGGTTAAGAAAAAGTTAAAAACAATTCTATCTCAGAATGTCACATAGAGTGCCTTTCACTTAAGACAAAGAAGCCCATAGAGTTTGAATGAAAGGTTCAAGGTCACAAAAGTAGCAAGTGGTGGAGCAAAGATTTTGTCAGGATCATATGGAACTAATCTGTATAGGACATTTACTATGAAATTTCATGATGAGGTAGTGTGCTGTAATATATCCCACATATACATTTGTTCAAAAACATTGATTTAGCACCTATTATATCCTAGGGTCTTCTACTGAATATCTCCTTTGGACCCTTAACACAGCAGAGAGGTGACTCTGGGTTCTCAAAGACAATACCATCAGTGCAAACAATAATCCATAAGATGTTCAAGGGCGAGCTCCTGGACAGTCTGTGATCTGAGGATAAGCCTGGCTTCCTATGGAGAACCTTATCACCAGAATAAGGAGATTGTGCACTATGTTAGTAACTCTTTCAGCCAGATCACTTCATGCAATAACTTTCTAGTTACCAATGAGAACAGCTGCAATTTTCAGTGGGGAAGGGAACCTATACAGTGATGAAATCAAAGCTTTCTGACTTATTAAAGCAGTGTTGTGGCCATATCATTTATAATGTGAAGGTATTATTGAGCTTTCCCAACAATGGACCGTAGAGAATGTCAATGTATTTGTGTGTGCGTGCGTGTGTGTGTGTGTGTCCATGTGTATGCACATGTATATACTTGGGTGAGCATGCTTCCTGGAAGATAAGGAAAATACAAAGCTTTGTACTAGGCACATTGTGCTAGTTGCTGGGGAAGAGACAAAACTAAATAAGAGTCAGTCTATAATAGAGTGTACCTCCCTCCATAACACACAGCATCTGGTATCTTAGCATTTTCTAAAGCAAGGATTCAGTGAGACATTCTGTTTCAGGAGGGGGAGCGGACAGTGAAGAGTGAGCATAGGTTGAATTACACTGAACTGAAGAAAAGTGATTGGCTCAATAGTCATCCAGAGATTTTACTCACGGAAAGGGAGGAAAAAATAGTACTGCCAATTTTGAGAGACATCTGAATGTCACAGTATCTCATTCCCACAATCAACTGGATTCCTGTGGGGATGTGGGTCCCCCTCCCTTTCCCTACACACATACATTTTGACTTTCATGGGCTGAGATGTACTACAGTCTCTAATATTTGTTGCTGTTGCAAATAGGCATCTTGCACCTCATTTAGATTCATTTACAATTCAGTATTTAATCATGGCTAGACAGACATAAGCAGTAGGCAGGACAAGAGCCACTTAATCCATCAAAGGCGATGATCTCTTCAAGGTTACTTGCAAGCAGCACTGGGCTCAGGGTTGCAATGACTGGGTTGAACTTCCTTCCACCATAAATCTAATTTACATGTTTCTCTCCTCAGTTTGGTGTCTGCTGAGATGCCTAATTTTCTCTTTGAATCTTGTGCTAATGCAAATGCTGGACCTCTCACCATCACCCCACCCCACCCCCTTCCATTTTAGCATTGTTTTCTCTGTTCATTTCCTGGTGTCTCAAAGCAGCTGATTATAATGAGGTTTTCTACTATGAGATTTGGACTTTATTGTTACCATTTACAATCCAGAATAGTTTTAATGAGTGCAACAGAATTTCAAAATCAAATTGGAACACTTCAGTCTTCAAGCCAAGTGATCCCAGAAAAACAGAATGAAACAAAAGGAAACATTAACAAATGATCACATAAAGTGTTTTCACCTGATGACTGGTGCCGGTGTATCTAATTATTTCAACAAGTTCCAAGGTCAAGCCATGCTCTTTTAAAAGCAAATGTATCATTGATCTATTTTTAATAATTGTGCATAAGGTTTACTAATATCTGCTTATGTGTGTTACTTCTAGTGTTCACTTTCTTCTCTTGTTCAGCTGAGAAGCTAGCCAGGAATTTAATCTGTGAATCCATTCCATGTCAGTCCAGAAATGGGTTTTTTCACTAAGCAAGTACTAGGTTACAGTTGGCTGCTTAACCATAGAAGCCCCAATAGAGGGACAGGGCTATTTATTGTCCACTTGAAACCTTTCTACACTATTAAAAGTTTTGTTCTGCTAGCCATTTCTTGGGTTACACCAGCAATACTTAATCTAAAATGGTCCTTTCTCAACCTCATACTTTTCCACTAGCCTAAGACTTGCAGTTCCCAGACCTTATTTTCTTCTTAAAACAAGTATCTGTTCTATGAATATATACATAATATTATTAACGTATTTCTGAGCTAGGGTCTTTTCTACCACAACCCCCATTACAACCAGCATTCAGGTGACTCTCAAATTATTATTCCCAATCCTGCCTTTCACCCACTCTCCAGTCTTGTATTTCCAGTCACCTAGAGCGCATTTTTATTTTTACCACAAAATCATAAATCTCTGGGCTTAAAGGGACCAGAGACTGTTTAGTCCAAATCCCTGCCCAAATATGAATTTGGTCTAGTTATTACTGTTGTGTTTTATATATAAGTATATGGCAACTAAACTCACTCCCTCCTTCTCCCCCAAAACATCTCAGGCCCTCATCTACTTGTTTCTTCAAATGCCATTTCACTGCCCAACACTCACTGGCATTTCGGTACAAGTATGACTTGGCAAAACAGATAGATTTATAGAATGCTCTTACCATAACTTAGAGATCACATATTGTAATGGAAATGCAAATTTAAAGATCTTCCCTGCCCCTAGCTTAAGTGCACCTGGAGCCTGTGGTGGGAGGCTTGTTTTTCAGGAAAGCCCACACCTTGATACTTTGTGATTGGGCAGTGGGTCCAGAAAGTTGTTACATTCTCTGAGCCAAGAGAAGGCTATATAAGCCCTGAGGAGAGGCTTTGCTTTGGGGCTCACTTTGAGAAGTGTTGTGTGATTTGACCAGATGAGACTCTGGGAAGCCGTTGTTGAGAGCCCCCCGGCTTTGAAAACCCAGATGTTGATGCTTCCCTCTCTGGTAACTGTGATTTGGTATTGATATAATGGTTGGACAGTTTGGAAGCCTGTCTGTTTGATCTGTAAATTCTGTAACTCTGAAGTTCGGGGTGTTGACCTTTTTCCCCTGAACTAGGTAATGTGTGTTTGTTTGATTAAAGTAAGCTTGTTAACCCATTTTGAGATGCTTTCCTTTTGAAAAACAGATCTAAGAACCTGTGTTGGCAGCTACCCTGGGGATATTGGGGTGCTTGCTGCTACACATATAAGCCTGCCATTTTATAAACTGAGGCTTTTATTTCCATTTCTTTAATGCTAATATTCTGTCAGTGGCATTATGTGGCTACTAATCATGAAAAATGTTGTTGAATGAATGCACACATGAATCAAAACATTTATTAGGAATGACTATGTGACAAGCACTGTTCTAAGACCTAAAGATATAAATTTTTAAAAAATGAGAAAGTCTGTCCTTGAAGAACTTACATTCTAATAGGAAAGAGAACACATACAGATACTTTAGTTGCAAGACAGATGGCAAAGATTCACGGTCCTTAGGTTACAGATGTAAGGTGGGAAAGAAGGCTTAGCATGTTTTACTTTGTTTTTAAAGTTGTACTGCTGTAAATTTCAGCAGCAGAGCAGATGGCAAGGTCTCTGGGTCAGAAGAATTAAAATTATAAATAACCCAAAGGGAAATGGAGGGTTCATAGTGGATATAAATAATTTGCGACATGTAACCTAAGGTACTTGTAACTCAAGTGCCAGGAGACCTTTTTCTGATAATAATACCTGTGGTCCATTTTATCACAACCGAGAATTTCCCCTAGGAACAATAGAATCTAGCTTGTATCTTTCAAAGTGCCTCAGGTCCTTGCAAGCACTAGGGATAACAAAAACATTAAATGTAAAAGAGGTTTATTAAAAATAGAAAAGAATTTAGAAGGGAGTCACATCTTGAGTCTTTTAATAAGAAAGTAATTAAAATTATTTAGTGAATTCTAACTCTGTAATTCCCTAGATGTTCTATGACAGTCCCCACAAAATTTCAACTTCTGAATTCCCTATGATAGAAGTAGAATCAAAGGTCTTTGTGAAAGGCCTGTGAATCTACCTTGTTCCTTACCTGCATTCCATTCCAAATAATAATCCTACATGCATGGTTTGGCTTCCCATCTATCAGTATCTTACTGTAGCTCCCACAGTACTTGGCATGGTATTGCTACTTATTGCTTCCTGTAGCTGTGTTTGACACTTGAACATTTAGTTGTTTGCTTGGGAATGGGGTTACTTCTTTTTACCATCATTTCTATCTCCTTCCTTTGATTTTTCATATATGCTTTTGGATATATGTGGATAAGTGGCAAGAGACAGCATCTTAAGTCCAATCAGGTAAGTTCCCCTGCAAAATGAGAATCTGGAATCAACACATGGCATACAATATATAATTGATGACGTGTGCCTAGAAATTGAAGTTCACCAATAATTGTTGTGACAATTCATTTTCCATTAACTCTAGTAGTTTCTTGGTTTGTCCTTCATAATATGTCTTGACTACAGCCACATTTATACCAGGTCAGGAGTCTGCATGGAAAATCCTCTTCTATTCAAGTCACCGAAAAGAATGGTGCCCGGTGGATGTTCTATGGAGAACTTTTGAAACTAAATAAAACAAAATGCAGACAAACTTTGCAAAGGATTGGACTTTGGTTCTGATATTTATCTCTGACAAATATTGCTTTGAGAATTTTTTATCAATATTTTACTATAGTTTTTCCAATTCCCTGTCACATTGGTTTATATGCAAATGACCAGAGAGGCTCATTTGTAATTTAATCTTCATTGAGTCAGAATATTTGGGTGAGAAACTCCTTAACATTTTTTTTGTATTTTGATAAATTCCAGTGATATAATTTTTTATATTAAATTCTGGGATCTTCTACCCTTCCATTTTATAAAAAGGTCCATTTTATGTCTCTCTTTTGGCAATGAGAACTGTGTTCTCATAGAGATAAAGTATCAGCAAATACTCTGAAATTAAGAAAAAATCAAATTGGATGTTATTTTTTTTGACATCTCAAGACTAAATTTCTCTATCTGGTTTTCTAAATTTCTCTGAAATTTATTTCTTATCCTCATATTTATCTTAGACAAACATTTATGAATTACAATTTATTTCTATAAAACAAATAAAACTTAAATGTTTATACAAAGAAGGCTTTGTTTTTATTAATCAAAAGCATATATCTTGTTATGTATTTCTACTTCAATATTTCAAGTGATTTTGTGATTTTATTGGCATTAGTGTTCACTTTGCCTCTAATAAACACAATCTCTTCTTATCTCAATAAATTGTTTGCATGGGTTATTTTGTTAAAATGCATTACCTCTATAACTGTGCTTAAAAAATCATGACTGTGAAGAATACAGAGAAACATGGGAAGATTTATATATAACCTGGAGCAAGTGGAAAAAGTGGAAAAAATAGCATGGATGACTGTAATATGTACTGAAAGATAAAACGATGACAAAAACTGAACCCAAAGTTGGATGATATGACATGGCAATGACATATTTTGACACCAACAAAGAGATTTACAATGGCCCTTTCATATTTGTGAAAGGTAGAGGATTATGTGGATTTTTTTTTCATGCTTTGTTATAAGGAATGGTTATCTTTGAGAGAGGTAAGAGAGGGATATAAACCATGTCCCAAAAGTGCTGGTACAGTTTTAAGGTACAAAAGTTTGAAATTTTGTCTTTAAGGGAACACAAGAGCATGAAGGTCATGTAAATCCAAAAGATATCTATAAGAATATATATTTTAAAAAATAACTGCACAGTAGCCATTGTCCTAGAATCTCTCTATCATGAGCCGAGCTGGTCCTTAGACAGAAACATACAATCTGTGGACCTTTACTTAAAATCTCCCCAGTTTGTTAGATTCTAGGCTGATTTCCCCTATTTTGCATCATCCCCCATCTAGCATAGCATTCAAGAGGCCCAGAATTGGGGGTGGTTAGGTGGTGCAGTGAATAGAGCACCGTCCCTGGAGTCAGGAGGACCTGAGTTCAAATCCAGCTTCAGACACTTAACTTACTAGCTGTGTGACCTTGGGCACATCACTTAACCCCAAACTGTCATCCAAAAAAAGAAAAGAAAAGAAGAAGACCAGGATTGCCTCCATATCACAATAAAGCAATGGGAGAGGACTTTAGGGGAGAATCTTTTATATATTCCTTTATAATTACTCGAGCTTGGGTTACAACTTGCCATTTGATATTTTTATTTCAAGCACTCATACAAAAACAATAACAAAAAAAAACCAACACAATAGCTCTTTGCATTATACCCAACTCTGCCAGGTGTTCTTCTATCATCAAATTGTTAGGGAAAACACACAGAACATATGTTTTGTATTGTTTTCTGCATAATCTGAAGATATAGGAATTTAGGATGCTTAGGATATCAGCAGAAATTGAGAGCTATGAAATATTCATAAGTTACACTGTTTGTGATCATTAAGTAAAGACCTATTTTGGTGTGTTGGAGTTATAAAAATATTTTTTTAAAAATTGAATATTCATTCTGTGATACATTTCAATATAATTGAAGTTGAGGTAGATTCCCTAAGAGGAAGGATTTTTTTTGGATATCTGGATTTTTGTGGGCAAGTTACTGAAAACAAAGGACACACACAAAAATTGGTCAATCTCAATTCTTTCTGGATTTAGTTTTGACAAGCAGATCTTATAGCCTTTGTGGTCTTAAAATGGAACTAAGTTATCTGTACAGGAAATTTCACTATTTGGGAAAATCCTATGCACTATCTTCTGATTTAGCTTCAGAATTAGTGCCAAGAGTTTACAAATCACTTGTGTACCCATTCATCCAAGGGAATGGGTAGTGATGAAACAGAAAAATCCCCATGTTTCTGACTGTGGTCATTAAATATAACAGGGGATCCTGAGGTAGAGAACAAGTGATCAAGTGGAAACTGACTCAGACCATTTAAGAGTGTACCTGGTGATGTAGGTTCATTATGACTTTGGAGGCCATTTGTGATATGAGGCCTCTCCCAACTTCACTGAGCTTCATTTTTTTTTCCAACAGAAAACAACAATAACAAAACCAACAGCAAACCAAATTGGGTCTAGCAACAAAGAATGTTGGAAATGGTGCTGTTTCTTGTGTCAGAGAACCTAGGTTTAAATCCTACTTCTGATTCTTCCTGTATGATGATCAACTGGAGATACAAAAAGAAAGATGAGACAGAGGAGAGAGATAGAGAGAGACAGAGACAGAGACAGAGAGAGAGAGAGAAACAGAGACAGAAAGTATCCTGTTTTCAGCTATTGATTCCTGAATTCAGTTACATTTATAATAAAATAGGTGACATCTTTGCGATATGGTTGTACAAAACCTGAGATGAATATTGATCATTGATATCATCCTATGCAGACAAGAACACATCATCCCCTCTGTAAAATATCAAAGGCTCTCAGTTAGATTGCAGTAGTAATTGAAGCTTCTTAGAGCTTAGCAAGTGTAAGTCAGGGACAAAATTAGTTCAGTACTAGGAATTTGAGAAGACTTAGTATGCTCCCAGAACCGTACAGTTGAGGTCCTGAAGAAGGCTCCTTAGAGTCTACTAGAGTTAATCTCCCTACATTTGAAGTGAGGTTAGTCACTGATCTAAGACCCAATAGTTATTCAAATGAGAGTGGGGCCAATGGAGTGTGGGAGAACCCCCAAAATGTCATTTTTATGTAGCTCCTGATTACTAAGGAGTACCTATCTCCCAGGATTGTCAAGATAATATTTGTAATTTGTAACCTAGAATAGTGTCTGGCATATAGTAGGGACTTAATAAATGTTTATTCCATTATTTCACAGCTTTAAGTATTGAGACTAGTATAATGCAGAGCAGAGTTTCTTAACCTAAGGTTCTGAGTTTCTTTTAAAAATATTTTGATAATTTTATTTCAACACAATTGGGTTCATTTGTAATTCTGTGCATTTTTTACTTCATTTGAAAACATTATTCTGAGAAAGAGTCCATAGGTTTCACCAGAAGCTAAAAGGGCTTATGACTCTCCTCCCTGTAAAAGGTTAAAGGTTTTTTCCATATGATATGATTTAGGAACACACAAGATTTTTTAGGAGGACTTAATGGCAGACAAGCAATCAAGACCCAAAAATTTCACCACTTAAGACAACTGGTGAGACATGATTATTTGGTATTTTATCAGTGCCAGAGATCATTTAGCTAGAAGGCTCAATGAGTTTAATTATCCCTATGCCCCAAGAAAACTCTTCCTGAGATTCAAAAGATCAGAGATCCTCTACGGTGGCTAGGTCTTCTACTCTCAACTAAAGAGAATGATTTGGGGTAGACAGTTTGTCACAAAGAAACCTGGCTCTGAAATCAGGGGAACTAACTGGGTGAAAATCACTTTCCTGACCTTTACTACTAATGTGACCTTGGAAAATTCATGCATTTTCCTATTTGTAAAATGGGGGAGGGGGGAAATGGCATTGCACTATATGGCCTTTGTGCCTTGCAGGTTAATGAGATCTTTGAGAACAACATCACAGAGGCCCTTTCCATCTCCTTGCAGGCCATTTCAGCATAGCCTGAAGTAGAATGGAATGTGCTTGAGGAGTGAGAATTTTCTTTTTTTGCTTTTTTGGAGGGCAATTGGGGTTAAGTAACTTGCCCAAGGTCACACGGCTAGGTTTTTGTGTTGTATGTGCATTAAGTATCTGAGGCCGGATCTGAACTCAGGTCCTTCTGAGTCCAGGGCCGACGCTCTACTCACTACACCTAGCCGCCCAAGGAGTGAGAAATTTTGCACTGCTGATAAACCTTACATCTCTGTTAAGTACAAGGAATAGTCAAAACCTAGTGGTAGGGGTTAACTATGGCAAATCAGAGTACTGATAAATGATAAGAGATTGGGGAAAACAGTACTAGCTTCTCATGGAAAGAGAAAGATACCTGAGCTCAGGGGATTGGGGGAGTCTCATTGAACGGCCGAGCCTAGAACAAATGTGCTGGTCCCTTCAGTGCGAAAAGCAGTGACCCAAGTTCCCATGGAGCACGAGGGCTCCTGGAAACCAGAGATAGGGCCAGGAAACCCAACCCTCTATCACCCCTATCCATAATCCCCAGTGGAAATAAATGAGACTTTTTTCAGTTAAGTCCAGTCTGACAGCAGTTCATTCTCAGTTGGAGATCCATATCATTGCAGGATTATCTCTATATTCCCTATTTAAGAGCCCTGTGCTATTTCCATCCATTGTTTTACCCTCCTTGACTTCTCAAATTTTCCCAGTGCCTGAATGGAAAGCTAATGTTCTATGAGTGGAGGAATTACGAAAGAAAAAACAAATAATGAACAGGAGGACTATGTTGAAAATAACGTGGGGCATCTTGTCACTTGGGAGAAGATGGGAGCACTTCAGGCCCCTGTAGTTTCTCAGTTTCACATTCCCTCAGAGGCAGGAAAAGATACTCTTTTCAGTGAAGAAAGCACCTCAAACTGTATACCTCTGGTAGGCCCTCCTGGATATAATTCTACCTTCCTCAATCCAGTTTTCTCCAACTTTTTGCTGAGGGAACCTGATGTATGAGTGCGTGTGTGTGTTTGTGTGTGTGTATGTGTGTGTGTGTACATTTGTTGAAGATGGGAAAACTTGGGGACAGAGAACTCTATGTGTTCTCTGTGTGCACTTACTTGTCCTGAGTTGTCTAGCTGCTCCTAGAAATGCTGATTCTTTATCTGGGTTTATTTTATATCCTACAACTTTTCTGAAGTAGTTCATTCTTTCAGTTAGTTGTTCAGTTGATTCTCTGGGTTTTTCTCTGTACACCATCATTTACAGAGAGGGATAGATTTGTTTTCTCATTGCCCACTTTATTTCAACAACATTTTTTTTATAATGGTGAAAATAGACATCCTTGTTTCACTCCTTATTATATCGTGAATTTTCAAGTTTATCCTCATTACAGAAAAAGCTTGCTCTTCATTTTAGATAGATACTATCACTCTAAGAAAGGCTCCAATGGTTCCTCTACTTTCTAATGTTTTTAATTGGACTGGGTGCTATATTTTATCAATGGTCCTTTCTACATCTATTAATATGATCATATGTACTTTTGTTCTTGTTATTGATATGGTCAATTATGCTGTTAGTATTTAATCGACCCTACATTTCCGGTATGAATTCCACCTGGTCATACTGTATTATCTTTGTGTTACATAGCTGCAATTTCAGCTAATATTTACTTGTTTTTGGCTTTTTAAATTGATATTCAATAGGGAAATTGGTGAATAGTTTTCTTTCTCTATTTTTACACTCCATGGTTTAGGTATCAAAACCATATTCATGTCATAGAAGGAATTTATTATGATTCTATCTTTTTTTCAAATAATTTATATAGTATTTGAATTAATTTTATCTTTAGAACCTTGGTAGAATTCACTTGCAAACATGTCTGGTCATGCGGATATTTTCTTAGGAATTTCACTGCTGACCTTGTCAATTAATTTTCCTAAGACAGGCTTATCTAAGTATTCTATTTCTTTTTCTGTTAATCTCATCAATTTATATTTTTTGTAAATATTCACTCATTTCACCTAAATTGTCAGTCTTACCGGCATATAATTAGGCAAAATAATTCCTAAAATTGTTTTAATTTTATCTTTATTGTATTCATCTGTTTCCTTTCTTATACTATTAATTTGGTTTTCTTTTTTAAAATTAATTTAACCCATGTTTTATTTATTTCATTGTTGTTCCACACAACCAACTCCTTAATTTATTTATTGTTTTTTTTAAATTTTATTAATCCATCATTTTATTTTCAAGATTCCATCTTGATGCTAATTGAGGTTTTAAAAATGTATTTTTTCTAGATTTTTAGTTGTATGCCCTATTCATTGATCTGCTCTTTGTCTCTTTTATTGATGTATACATTTATAAATATAAAGTTTCCTATAAATACAGCTTTTGACTGTATTCCACAAGTGTTGGAATGTTGTCTTACGGTAGGCATTCTCTTTAATGAAATCTTTTTATAAATTGTTCCTTTACCCACTTATATCTTATTTCCAATTACTTTTAATCTATGTTTCCATGACCCTTTGTTAAAAATTGTTTTTATTTCACTGTGTTCTGAAAAGGATGTATTTAACATTTTTGTCTTCAGCATTCAGTTGTGAAGTTTAATGCCCTAATACACACTTTTCATGAAAATACCATGTGCGGTTAAGAAAAAAAGTTATACTTCTTTCTATTCCCATTCAGTTTTCTCCAGAGGTTTATAATGTCTATCTCTTCTAAGGTTCTAATCATCTCCTTGACTTCTTTCTTATTTGTTTTATGGTTAGTGTTATCTAGTTCTAAAAGGGGAAACTCAAGGTATAATACTAGTATACTTTTAATATCTATTTCTTTCTGTAATTCATTTAACTTTTCATTTACACATTTGGATACTATGCCATTTGGTGCATCTATGTTTAGTATTGAAAGGACTTCATGGTCTATGCTTCCTTTTTATGAAGATATAGTTACCCTGTTTATCCTTTTCAATTAGGTCTCTTTCTAAGTTTTGCTTTTTTTGAGATCACGATTGCTACACTTCTCTGTCTGTCTATGTGTCTCTGTCTCTCTATCTCTGTCTCTGTCTTTTTGCATCAGCTATGGTATAATTGTTCTAATTCATTCCATTTTATGGGTGAATTTATCACATTCACGTTTAGAGTTATCTCTAACTTTGCATTTCGCTCCTTCCTATTTTCATCTGGTTATTATTCTCTCTATTTTAATCCTATCCCTCCTTTAATATCTGTTTTGCTTTTTCCCACTGCCTTTTTATCTACATTCCTATTTGTCACGCTCACCCCCCCTTTTCTTATCCCCTTCCCCTCTTACTTTCCAGTTGTATAAAATAGATTAAATTAACAACTGCGTATGTAAATATATTTTTGCCACTTTGAACCAGTTTAGGTGGGAGTGAGGTTCAAGTGTTGATTGCCCTTCTCCATCATTTTCCCCTTCAGTTTAAAAGCACTTCTTTGCATACCTATTTGATATAAGATAATTTTCTCCATTCTTCCTCTTCTCCTCTCATTCCTGTTATGGCACCCTTTGTTCTTGCCTTCCTATTTTTTATATTGTTCCAACATAATCAACTCAATCCTTCATTGTCTTTATAGAACTCTTCTAACTGCCCTAATAATGATAAAGTTATGAAAGATAAATGCATAATCTTCTCATAGAGGAAGGTAAGCAATTTAGCATTACTGAATCCCTGAGGATTTCTCTTTCATGTTAACCTTTTTGTGCTTCTCTTGAGTTTGTATTTGAAAGTTAAATTTGCTATTCTGTTCTGGTCTTTTCATGAGGAATGTTCAAAAGTCCTCTATTTCATTATATACCCCTATTCTTTCCTTTGTGATATTATATTCTGTTCAGCTGGGAAAGTTATTCTTATTTCTAATCTTGGCTCTTTCCCCTTCTGGAATATCATAACTATCAACTATCTAAATATAATAGTTTCCAAATCTTTCATGGTCCTGACTGTGGATCCATGATATTTTTTTTTCTGGTTGCTTGAAATATTTTCTCTTTCACCTAGGAACTTTCAACTTTGGCTGTAATATTCCTGGGAGTTTTCATCTTTGTATTGATTTCCCAGAAGGTGAGTGGTTGATTCTTTTGATTTCTATTTTGCCCTCTGGTTCTAGGATATCAGGGAAGTTTTCTTTGACAATTTCTTGAAATATGATATCAAGGCTCTTTTTTTTGATGTAGTCTTTCAGGTAATTCAGCAATTCTTAAATTACCTCTCTTCAATCCCTGTTCCAGGTCAGTTGTTATTCCAATTAGATTCTTCACATTTTCTTCTATTTTTTTTTCATTTTTTGTAGTTTCTTGGTATCTTATGGCACCATTAGCTTCCATTTGCACACTTCTAATTTTTTTATCATTGTTCTTTTTTTAAATATTTTTTGAGATTTCAAAGATATTTCATTTAATATTTTTCTTTTTCGGGGCGGCTAGGTGGCGCAGTGAGTAGAGCGTCAGCCCTGGAGTCAGAAGGACCTGAGTTCGGATCCGGCCTCAGACACTTAATGCACACACAAACAAAAACCTAGCTGTGTGACCTTGGGCAAGTTACTTAACCCCAATTGCCCTCCAAAAAAAATATTTTTCTTTTTAAATTATATACAATTATTGAGCATCATCAGAATTTTTTTGTTTGCAATTTTTTACAGTCTTACTTTTTTTTTATTAACTTCTGTTTTACATCATTCATTTCCGCCAGATTTTGAGTTACAATCATTTTCCCCCCGTTTTCGCCCTACCCACCCTTCCAGAATAGCAGTCCCACAAGATATCGCTTCCTCCAATCTGCTCTCTCCCATACCCTCTCCCATACCCCCTTTGATTTTTCCATTAGAGGAAGGTGAATCTTTCTGTCCCAATACCTGCACATCTTATCTCTCAGTTACAAGCAACAGAGTATTAATAATAGTATTTATATATATTTGAAACATTTAATCTTAAGACCTTGAATTTCAGATCCATTTCCTTCCTCCCTTCTCACCCATTCCCTCTGGGGAGATAAGTAATTCAGTGAGGTTAAAGCAAGAGCTGTTACCCCCCAAGACTGATCGCTGGATCTCCCTACAAATTTGCAGGCCAGGAGCTGGAGCTGCCTCTGAAAACTACAAAATGGCGTGTCTCCTCAGAGGCTTCTAGCCCCCAGGGGTGGAAACCGACGCATTCCCCAAATACTGGTCTCAAAATCCATAGGGCACTAACCTCTCACTTTGTCCTAGGCATGTCTATGTTGATAATTCTGGAATAGCCACAGCTGCTGGTGTTCTGGGGTTTCTCCAGCAGGCTGCTGGCCCTGCCACCCTAGGGCTAAAACCGAGTGACTCAGGGGCTCAGCTGTGATCGGCTCCCTTTTCCTGCATACTTTTCCTGCACCCTTCTCATTTCTCTTCCCAATTTTTCCTCCACTTCTCCTATTTGGTTTTTAAAATCCTTCTTAAGGTCCTCTATGGCCTGTAACCCACTCATATTTTCCTTTGGGCTTTTGGAGCAGGACTTCTGACCTCACAGTCCTCCTCCTGTTCCATGCTTTGATCCTCTTTGCTCCCAAAATAGGAGTCTAATGTTGAATTTTTCTATTTATTTTATTTCCTTTGCCTAGGCATGTTGCCACTCAATTACTTGACTTTTGGGCTTGTTGCCACTGTGTGGCCTTGCCACCAGACAGGGGAGCTTCCATCCTGAACATTGGTGTCTTCACAACTTCTGGTTCTGGCAAGTTGGATACCCACCCCAGACCTCACCCCTCCCCCCAGATCACAATCCAGATCCAAGCAGGTTAAAGCAAGAGTGATTAACCCCCAAGACTGATTGCTGAATCTCCCTACAGTTTGCAGGCCAGGAGCTGAAGCTGCCACTGTAGCTGCTAAGTGTCCTGTGTGCCCTGTCTCCTCAGTGGCTTCTAGCCCCAGGGGAACGAAGTCGACGGGTTCCCCAATACTGGTCCCAATGTCCATGGGCACTAACCTCTCACTTTGTCCTAGGCATGTCTGTGTTGATAATTTTGGAATCGCCACAACTGCTGGTTTTCTGGGTCCCTCTGCCTGGCTGATGTCCTGGCTGCCCTGGGGCTAAAACCTGGCTTGTGGGAACCTGAGTTTGGCTCCCCACATGCTGTGCTGTTGGTTCCCAGAGTGCTGTGCTGGCCACTCCCTGCAGGGCTGCTGGGCTGTCTTCAGTGGGATGTTAGCTTCTCAGTGCCATTCTGTGGGTGCTGGGGTTCCAGAAGTTGTTCAGAGTCCCTTTTTACATTGTTTGTGAGTGGTCTGGGGGGAGATCACTATGGGAGTGCTGTTTCTACCCCGCCATCTTGACTCCACCCCCTATATTTTAATGTTTAATCAGCCATGGGTTCCTAGCATAGACACCTCACATGGAAGGGCATTGCCTAAAGTTTTGAGCCCTTTCCTCCCTACTTGTTTTTTCCCCTACTCTTTTTAGAGATAGTTCTGTGTGTTCTTCCAGTTTTTGGTATTTCCAAGGTGGTATGAGCTATGGAGTGGCATGGTAACTGTTATCCTCTTCTTTACTCTGGTCCTTACCCAGGAAGGGCATCTGATCCCTTGGTGTTGCAAATGGTACAGCAGGTAGGTTGCCCAGGTAATAGAGTGCCACTCCCAGAATCAGGAAAATCTGAGTTCAAATCCAGTCTCAGACACTTATTAGCTGTGTTTCCCTGAGTCAGAGATGGGGGAACTCGCATCCTCAAGGCCATATGTAGTTCTCTAGATCCTCAAGTGCAACACCCTTGACTGAATCTAAACTTCACAGAATAAACTCCCTTAATAAGAGTATTTGTTCTATTAAAGTAGGACTCATTTGAAAGGTTGTACTCAAGGACCTAGAAAGCCACATGGGGCCTCAATGCCTCATGTTCCCCACCCCTACCCTAGTTCCTTCAGTTTCCTCATCTGTAAATGGGTTGGAGAAGGAAATTGCAAATCTCTTCAGTATCTTTGCCAAGAAAATGACAAAGAGGGTCATGTAGGGTCAAACACCACTGAAATGAATCAACAAGGAATTGGGTAGCTAGTGAGGAAGTGAATAGAGTGCTAGTCCTAATGTCAGGAGGATACATATTCCTGAATAAAATCTGGTCTCAGCCACTTGCAGCTATGTAACCTTGGGCAAGTCTTTTAACCCTGTTTGCCTCAATTCCTTATCTGTAAAATGAGCTGGAGAAGGAAATGGCAAACTGCTTTAGTATCTATGCTAAGAGAACCCCAAATGGAGTCAGGAAGAATAGAAGACTGAAATAGAATGACAACAAACTACTTCTCAGGGCCACTGAACCCTTAGGATCACAAGTGATACTGCCCCTCAGGGCTTCCACTCCCTCTTCACAGAAAATACTCCTCCTTGGCCTTGAGCTATGACACAGAAATAAGAATAGGGAATGGAGCTGCCAAACTGTATTTGGTTCTGCAACCAGTGCTAGCACAGGAGACCTGTATAGTCCCTTTCTGACCAGTTAGCAGGTCCTATTACCCCTTCTTGTTTACAAGCTCCAGAAGATATTGCTGCTTCTGTCAGCCCTCCCTAGTCCCACTAGGGCATTTCATTCATATTGGCTCCAGCCCCCCCACCCCCTCCCATTACACTTTCTGAAATCCTAAGTTGCCATTGCCTGGAAGAATGTCTCCCTCTGATTTTTTATTGCTTCTGACACTCAAGAATTTGATTTGAGGCATTTTCTTGGTAGGGCTCAACTGGGTGTTTTCTCTCCTCTGCTGTCTTGGCTTTGACACTAACCATTCTGAAGAGAAACAAATAGTCTTTATATGTACTCCAGGACCAGTGACAAACTCCCTGATCTCTTCTTTCTCCATGGATTGGTGAATTGGATGTGTGTATACACATAGGGTTATGACTTTTCAATTTATTCAAAAGAGAAATCACTGGAAATCCTCTGGCAAAACCAAAGTCTGTTTTACTATTGCCTTAAGCACTTCAGAAGTTTGAGCATGGACAGCACTCTCATTCCATGACCAGTTTTACTGTGAGTGTTTGATTTCCACGTACTTTTTGCGTTTATCACTATATTGAAAGAATGTTCATCTCAGTGACTAATCATTTATGGCCTTAAGAGGCTTTTTAAGTGGACTTGAGACTAGGACATTTCCCTACCTGCAAAAACACCTTTTCATTGCATCTACCTGGCAGGTGCGTTGGCTACAAAATGCATTCAGCAATAATTACCTCTGAAATTCTAAACCCCATACTGTTCCAGCACCTGGGAGGGATTTAGCTGAATGCCCATGCTAGCTTGAAGCTGAAACGGAAGGAAAAAAGAAACACCTGCTTTTGACATTTTAACAGTAATTGTGCAAATCGGCAGGCAGGTTCCAGGCTGGTGTCAGTGTAGAGCTCTACCTTGCTACTGAGTTCTCCTTCTCTTTGTGGCCATGTGCTATTGTCTTCCTGGAATTTACTCAAATCCAATCCTCTTTGTCCTTAAGAAAAGAAATTTTCATTTTGAGTCTACAAAAGAACAAGGTCATGTCAAAAAATAAAATCACATGGAATAAAGGGCCAGCCTTCCTGAACAACCAAGGCCATACAAGAATGTGAAATCACCAATGAAGGATCAACTTCTAAAGATTTATATAAGCATGAGAGGAATGATACATTTTTATTTTAAAACCTGAAGAACTAGAAGTAATGGAAAGGTCTAATATCTCTAATGTGTCTGTGTCACCCCACCTACAAGAAACCAGGGAATAATTCAATGAACCCTTTGGGGAGGGAGTTCATTTCATCCAGTATGCTTAGGAGATGAAATGTGATATATCTGAACAACACCTCATGCGTTATCAATATTTGTTGATGTAAAATTTCAGGATTTTCCTTTTTTTTTAATAATAATATTTATATGTATTTGAAACATTTAATGTTACGACCTCGAGTTTCAGATCCATTTCCTTCCTCCCTTGTCACCCATTCCTTCTTGGGAGATAAGTAATTCAGTATATGTTGCACATGTCTAGCTATGCAAAACATTATCATAGTAGATATATTGTACAAGGCTGCTTATAATT
>WOXC01005815.1:0-178218 GCA_011680675.1 Gymnobelideus leadbeateri | reverse complement strand
CTCCTCTCTCTCTCTCTCCCTCCCTCCCTCTCTCTCTCTCTTCTCCTCTCCTCTCCTCTCCTCTCCTCTCCTCTCCTCTCCTCTCCTCTCCTCTTCTCTTCTCTTCTCTTCTCTTCTCTTCTCTTCTCTTCTCTTCTCTTCTCTTCTCTCTTTTCCTTTCCTTATTAATTAATTAATTTGTTTTTTGGTTTGTTTGTTTTACTTGTTTGGAGGGGGACAGGTAAAACAATTGTGGTTTAATAACTTGCCCAAGATCACATGGCTAGTTTTGTATTAAATGTCTGAGGCTGTATTTGAACGCAGGTCCTCCTGATTTCAAGGCCATTGCTCTATTCACTGGGCCACATAGCAGCCCCTATGCCAGTGTTTTTGTTTCCCCCCCAACGAGATATTTCACATTGCCTTCTATTTTGTTTTTTAATTTGTTTGGATCTGATTTATAGTATCTTGATTTCTCATGAAGTCATTAACTTCCATTTGCTCCAATCAAATTTTGAAGGAATTATTCTCTTCAGTGAGTTTTTGATATTCCTTTTCCATCTGGGTAATTCAGCTTTTTAAGGCATTCTTCTCCTCATTGGCTTTTTATTCCTCTTTTGCCATTTGAGTAAGTCTATTTTAAGGTGTTATCTTCTTCAGTCAGGTTGTTGACTTGCTTTTCATGATTTTCTTGCATCACTCTCATTTCTCTTCCCAGTTTTTCCTCCACTTCTCTTACTTGATTTTCAAAATCCTTCCTGAGCTCCTCTGTTTCCTGTAACCAATTATTATTTTTCTTGGAAGTTTTTTATGCAGGAGTTTTGACTTTGTTGATTTCTTCTGGGTCCATGTTTTGATTCTTTTTGTCCCCCCAAAATGATTATATGTTCTGATTTTGTTTCCTCTGCTCATCTTGCCATCAATTACTTTACTTTTGAGCTCTTTGCCAAAGTAACACTCTGCTTCCATAGTGAAGAGAGCTGTGTCCAAAATCACTGGGGTGTTCACAAATGTTGTCAGAGCTATGGGGAGATTGCTCTCTCTACAGACACCCTAAGCTCTGGAACACTGGCCACATACCCCAGGACCCCCACCCATGACCACAATCCAGATCCAAGCAGGTCAAAGCAAGAGAGATTACCCTCTGAATGGTCACTTGGTCCCCCTATGATCTGCAGGCCCTGAGCTCTGGAGGCAGACACAAGGCAGCAGCTTTAGCCACCACACCTCTGCCACCTCTTGCCCTGGGGGCAGGGGTTGGACAACACTCTTCATTCATCTACTTCCAAAAGAGCTCCCCACTGACCTTTTACTTTCTCTTTGGAGTTTATGGTTTGAGAAGTCTGAAAACTGGCATAGCTCCTGGTGATTCACTCTCTTTAAATCTGCTCTGGCTCATCTGTGCTGTTGGTTGGGGCCTCCTGGGGTCTGAGACCATGTGGTTCATGCATACTGATCTTGGCTCCCAGTCTGGTGTGATAGACTCTTCTGGTTGGCCTGCTAGGCTTCCTTCAGTAGGATATTTGTCTCTCACTCTCTTAGCTCTAAAATTTGTCTAGAGTCATATTTTACAGGTATTGGAGGTGGTTGAAGTCGGAGCTTTGACAAGTTCTTTACTCCACCATATTTGTTTCATCCCATAAATTACTTTTATAACTTAAAAGTCATATATAATGATGATGGGGATGATAACTATTAGCAGTTTAAAGATGACAAAGTGTTTTCCCAATGTCTCTTTCTGTTCTAACAACTGAGTTAGGTGATATTATCTTTCTTTTACCAGTGAGGACACAGAGGCAGGCAGATATTAAGTAACTTACCCAGGTTGCCACAGTTGGTTAGTATCTGAGGCCTAACTTGGACTCAATGTTTCCTGACTTCAGGTCCATCATTTGACACATTGGTCTGCCTAGCTGTCTCTATATAAAGGCTGGCTATGATCATTATTATCATTGCCCTTTAAAAAACTAATTGGACTTATTTGGATTCACAGAATGTATCCGATTTTTTTGATCTCAAGATAAAGAATATATAAACTTGTCATTTGAGCTCCTGAAAGTCCATGTCAGTAATCTCCAAGTTCCAACATGTCCCAACAGGTTAAAAAATGAGACTGAGTCAGGCCTTTGTGATTATAAGGACCCACATTTATTGAGTACCTACTGGTGAAGAAGTGAGAATAGAAAAGGGTTGGTCGATCTTTCAATTGTGTTCGCAGCCGCCGCCGCCGCCGTAGCTCTCCAGCGCTAGGGCCTCCTCTCCCTCTCCGAGCCCAAGCCGAAAGAGAAGGGGGGTGTATAAGGAGAAGTTTTCAGGGACATGGCTCCTACCAAGCAAACTGCCCGTAAATCCACCGGTGGTAAGGCCCCCAGGAAGCAGCTCGCTACAAAAGCCGCTCGCAGGAGTGCGCCCTCTACTGGAGGGGTCAAGAAACCTCATCGCTACAGGCCGGGTACTGTGGCTCTCCCTGAAATCAGACGTTATCAGAAGTCCACCGAACTTCTGATTCGTAAACTTCCCTTCCAGCTCTGGTGCGTGAAATTGCTCAGGATTTCAAAACAGACCTGCGCTTCCAGAGTGCAGCAATGGGTGCGTTGCAGGAGGCAAGTGAAGCCTATCTGGTTGGCCTGTATAAGGACACCAACCTATGTGCTATCCACGCCAAACGTGTCACAATCACGCCAAAAGATAGCCAGCTAGCACGCCGCATACGTGGAGAACGTGCTTAAACTCCACTAAGATGGGAAACATTCTTCATTCTCGAAACAAACAAACAAAAATCTCTTCTTCCTGTTATCGGTAGTTCTGAACGTTAGATATTTTTTTCCCATGGGGTCAAAAGGTACCTAAGTATATGACTGCGAATGGAAAAATAGGGGACAGAATCAGGTATTGGCAAGTTTTTTTCCATTTTCATTTGTGTGTGAATTTTGAATATAAATGCGAGGACATAAAGCATTAATGTGGTCAAAAAAAAATGTTTCCGTGAACAAGTTTCAACAATTTAACTTTATAACAATTATAAATAAACCGGTTAAATTTTTCTTGACAATGCCAGCATTTGGATTTTTTTTTGTTTTTTATTTTATTTTTTTTAAACTAATGCTTTATTAGCTTCTGTTTTACATCATTCATTTCCTCCAGATTTTGAGTTACAATCATTTTCCCCCCATTATTCCCCTACCCAACCTCCCAGAATAGCAGTCCCACAAGATATCGCTTCCTCCAACCTGCTCTCTCCTATACCTTCTCCCATACCCCCATCGACTTTTCCATTAGAGAAAGGTGAATCTTTGCATCCCAATGCCTGCACATATTATCTCCCTATTACAAGCAAAAGAGTATTAATAATAGTATTTATATATATTTGAAACATTTAATGTTACGACCTTGAGTTTCAGATCCATTTCCTTCCTCCCTTGTCACCCATTCCTTCTTGGGAGATAAGTAATTCAGTATATGTTGTACATGTCTAGCTATGCAAGACATTATCATAGTAGATATATTGTACAAGGCTGCTTATAATTCCCTGCCACTCATCCCACCCCCCACCTGGTCCATTCCCTACATAATCCTGTCCCTCTTCTATAGTGGGTACTTCCAACCTCCCCTCACCCCAAGGATGCCCTCCCATCCATCATCCCTCCTCTCATCCCCCTTCCCCTTATCCTGCTGCAGGTTGAGATATCCCATTTAGTATGCATGTCATTTTCTCCCTGAACCAAATTCAATGTGAATGTGGTTTTGCCTTTTTAGCCTTCCTTATTCTCCCCCTCCTTTTTTTTTTTTTTAAACAAATACTTTATTAACTTCTGTTTTACATCATTCATTTCCGCCAGATTTTGAGTTACAATCATTTTCCCCCCATTATTCCCCTACCCAACCTCCCAGAATAGCAGTCCCACAAGATATCGCTTCCTCCAATCTGCTCTCTCCCATACCTTCTCCCATACCCCATCGACTTTTCCATTAGAGAAAGATGAATCTTTGTGTCCCAATGCCTGCACATCTTATCTCCCAATTATAGGCAAAAGAGTATTAATAATAGTATTTATATATATATTTGAAACATTTAATGTTACGACCTCGAATTTCAGATCCATTTTCTTCCTCCCTTGTCACCCATTCCTTCTTGGGAGATAAGTAATTCAGTATATGTTGTACATGTCTAGCTATGCAAAACATTATCATAGTAGATATATTGTACAAGGCTGCTTATAATTCCCTCCCACTCATCCCACCCCCCCCACCTGGTCCATTCCCTACATGATCCTGTCCCTCTTCTATGGTGGGTACTTCCAACCTCCCCTCCCCCCAAGGATGCCCTCCCATCCATCATCCCTCCTCTCATCCCCCTTCCCCCTATCCTGCTGCAGGTTGAGATATCCCATTTAGTATGTATGTCATTTTCTCCCTGAAGCAAATTCAATGTGAATGTGATTTTGCCTTTTTAGCCTTCCTTATTCTCCCCCTCCTTTGCAACCACTTCCCCTACATGAGATAGTTTACCCTACCATGTCTCTCCCCATCTCCTCTTGCCACTTTCCTCTCTCACCTCATAATTTCATCCCTTGAGTATTCTCCTTCCCAACAAATTCAACCTATGCCCTCTATCCATATATAACTGTAACCATATACACACAAATTCACATATGTATTCATATGACCACACCCCCTTCTTCCATTATTTTCATAGTGAGAAAGATATCATCAGTCACAGTTATTGCTTTTCCATATAGGAATGTAAATAGTTCAACTTTGATAAGTTCCCCTTGATCTCTCTTCCCCGATTACCTTCTCAGGCATCTCTTCCTTCCTGTGTCTGGATGTCAGATTTTCTATTCAATTCTGGTTTTTTCCTCAAGAATGCTTGAAAGTCCTCTATTCCACTGAATGACCATATTTTCCCCTGAAACAAGATACTCGGTTTTGCTGGGTAGGTGATTCTTCGATTTTAATCCCAGGTCCTTTGCCCTGTGGAATATCATATTCCATGCCCTTCAATCCCTCAGTGTAGAAGCTGCCAGGTCCTGGGCTATTCTGATTGTGTTTCCACAACATTGAAATTGTTTCTTCCTGGCTGCTTGTAGTATTTTCTCCTTGATCTGGGGATTCTGGAACCTGGCTATAATATTTCTGGGAGTTTTCTTTTTGGGCTCTTTTTCAGGAGGTGGTCTGTGGATTCTTTCAACCTTTATTTTGCCCTCTGGATCTAAAACATCAGGGTAGTTTTCCTTGAGAATTTCTTGAAGGGTGATTTCTAGGTTCTTTCCTTGATCATGGCTTTCAGGTAGACCAATAATTTTTAAATTGTCTCTCCTGGATCTATTCTCCAGGTCGGTGGTTTTTCCCATGAGATATTTCACATTGCCTTCTAATCTTTCATTTGTTTGGATCTGCTTAACAGCATCTTGATTTCTCATAAAGTCACTAGCTTCCATTTGCTCCAGTCTAACTCTGAAGGAATGAATCTCCTCAGTGAACTTTTGAGATTGTTTTCCATCTGGCAAATTCGACTTTTTAAGGCATTCTTCTCCTCATTGCCCTTTTGGGCCTCCTTTGCCATTTGAGCTAGTCTATTTTTTAAGGTGTTGTTTTCCCCAGTCAGGCTGTTGACCCTCATTTCATACTTTTCCTGCATCCTTCTTATTTCTCTTTCTAATTTTTCCTCCACTTCTCTTATTTAATTTTTAAAGTCCTTCTTAAGGTCCTCTATGGCCTGCAACCTGCTCATGTTTTCCCCTGGGGCTTTTGGAGCATGAATTCTGACCTCACAGTCCTTTGCCCGCTCTATGCCCCCAAAATAGTAGTCTAGGGTTGCATTTTTCTGTTTCCTTTGCCTTGGCATGTTGCCACTTAATTGCTTGACTTTTGGGCTTGTTGCCACATTATGGCATTAAGGCCAGATAGAGGAATTTTCATCCCGAACGTGTGGGGGGCAACTTCCGTTTCTGGCAGGGTGTAAACCCACCCACGACTTCCACCCTAGATCACAATCCAGATCCAGGGAGGTTAAAGCAAGAGCGATTACCCCCCAAGACTGATCGCTGGATCTCCCCACGATTTGTAGGCTGGGAGCTGGAGCTGCCTCTGAAAACTACAAAATGGCGTGTCTCCTCAGAGGCTTCTAGCCTCCAGGGGAGGGAGCTGACGCATTCCCCAATTACAGGTCCCAAAGTCCATAGGACACTAAGCTCTTACTTTGTCCTAGGCATGTCTATGTTGATAATTCTGGAGTCTCCACAGCACCTGGTGTTCTGGGGTTCCTCCAGCCGGCTGCTGGCCCTGCCGCCCTGGGGCTAAAACCTCGGCTCACGCGGACCTGGGCTCGGCTCGGCTCGGCTCCTGCGCTCTGCGCTCTGTACGCTGCCGGCTCCCAGACCGCTGCGCTGGTCCTTCCTGCAGGGCTGCTGGGCTGTCCTCAGCGGGAGGTTAGCTTCTCTGTGTCGTTCTGTGGGTGCTGGGGCTCCAGAAGTTGTTCACAGTCCTTTTTTACATAGTTTGTGGGGAATCTGGGGGCAGAGAGGCTTGGAAGAGCTGTTTATACTCCCGCCATCTTGGCTCCGCCCCCCAAATTTCTAGACTTTTGAAGACCTATATTACGGTGCAAGGTTATGTTATAGTATTCCATCTCCATTTGGAAATTCTGTAATTCTGAAATAATATTGCTTCTAAATATGTCAATATTTTTTCATTCTTCATTATTCCCTCACTTTGAGATAATGTTTCCAGACTCCATGGAAGTTAAAATCTCCAAAAATATTTTTGAGTGTATTCTTTACAGTATGTTGATGATGTTCAGATCTTATAGATTTCTTTTCTGACTATAATTTTGATATAATCTTGAATGAAAAAGTGAGTTTTCTCAGTAAACATTAACATCCCAATTACAAATACTGCAGTCTGATGTTATGGTGTGACTTGATACTGCTTCATAATTCTTGAAACCATTGACACACACCACCAGTTTTTGCACTGTGTATTATGAATTACTCCTTTTACATATTTCTTTGGAGTAATATTCATTCTTAAAACCATAGGACTAAAACACACCATAAGAGAGCAACAAAACACATGTGCATGACATAGAATCTATCACTCAGCTGACAAGAGAACTAACTAAAGGTAGGGAAATCAGGTCAATATGTTCTCATTTGATCAAGGTTGAATGTTCTGAATCAGTTTTATTTCAGTAGACATAAAAAGGGTAACCATTGATGTCATAAAATGAGATGATAATTTATTTTCTTTCTCCAAGGAATTTGTATAGCACTGTAGGAACTGGCATGTGTGCTTGTTGAAGGAGCACTCATATTGATAAAATCACATCTATTAAAGGATGCATGTAAATACAATTATCTTAGGGGTTATGTTGGTTCAAGGAATTGATTCATTTCTTTGAGCAATTTATTGTTTGTATTTGACATTCCATAGTTGATACTACAGGAAATTCTTGAATAATTTTGTTTCAATTAAATTTAGTTATGACGGTCTGCTTCCTGCATCCATATAGTGGTTGTTTCTTTTAAAATATTATTTATTCTTGGGCCATCCTGAGACCACATTTTTCTACAATAAGTTAAATATAGTTTCTAACCTGAACTTAGATAGAACCACCATTTATCAATGACTGATTATGGAAATATTAAATAATTTCTATCAGTTGGGCAGTCCTTATTCAAATTCCTCCTCAGACACCTTTCAGCTATGTGCCCTAAACAAATCATTTAATTACTTAGACTATATTTCTACAAAATGTCTGTAAAATAGGAATGATGGTGTTAACTTAGCCAGATTATTCTAAAACTCAAATGAGGTAGCTTATATAAAGTGCCTTGGAAACAATAACACTATAAAATTATACATATTATTTTCTAGGGATTTGCCATCTAGTTTGAAATGAGCTTAAATGTGACCTTTGAAAAGCATAATATCTTTCTACTGTCAATAGGGTCTGAACATATGCCATAATAAGATGCTTTGTCAGTCTGGTTTCACTAATGAATTTAATGAAATTGTATGATTATTGGAGATGTACTCATCAGTAATAAAATGAAATGAATCTACCCATAAACCTCATTACTGATTGGTACTTTTTGAATTACTATAGTTGATGTTATGGCACATTCATGAGAAAAAAATGCATCATTTTTTGAACCATAGTAATTCTATGAAGAATAAGTAATAGTTCTGGGGAGTACAAAACAAAACAAAACTGGTTGGGCAGACAAACAACCATCTATCTGACCCATCCATCTTGAAATCTATGTCATTCTGTCTTCCATGTGTCATTTAATCTGAGTTGCTTGTAGCCAATACCAAAGAACTGCTTAACTCTAAGTTTTGATTCCTATTTTAGTCAAAATGATGACTGGATAATGGGCTTGAGACAAAGGCCGGGACTTGGTCCCATATATGACTAGTTGGAGATTTTAACACATTTGGCATCAACAGGGGAAAACATCCGACTCACAATCACTGAGTCTTAGATTTGGACAAGCTTGAATGCTTATCTAGCTAGCATAAGGTATACTTTCTATCTGAACAGAGCTTGCTTTTCTAAGACCTTGGGCATGTGGTAATTCAACCTTTATTTAAAAGCCTTCATTATTTTAGTGGTAGACCAGACAGAACACTGACTCTGGAGTCAAGAAGATTTGAGTTTAAATATGGATTCAGATACTTATTAGTGGTGTAATCCTGGGCAAGTCAGTTACTCCTGTTTGCATCACTTTGTAAATCTGCAAAATGGAAATAATAATAGCACTTATCTCCTAGGCTTGCAGTAAGGATCAAATGAGATAATAATTGTAAATTGCTTAGCACATGGTAAGTGACAAATGAATGTTAGCTATTTTGATCATCGCCATCACCACCATCACAAGTGTCACCACCACCACTGCCACCCTCATAGTCACCATCACCAGCATTGCTATCCTTATTTTGTATAGCTTTATTTATATATTTATATAAAATCCTAATTTCTTCAACTTTTACCCCATAATTTCTAATTCTTCCTCAGGAGCTAAGCAAACTTTACCAACTCTAACTTATTGCAGTGTTTCTCAAACTCTTTATTCACAGGATACCTTTATGCAAGTAAAAATTGAGGGCACTCTAAAGAGCTTTTGTCTATCTGAGTTTTATATCAATTGATATTTACCATATTGTAAATTAAACATGTAAGTATTATTATAAAATAATTTTATATCACAGACCCTCTGAAAATATTTTGTGCCCCCCCCCCCCCAAGATCCTTGGGAACTGTTTACTTAGTGGATAGAAGACCACAATGGGAGTCAAGTCTGTCTGTGCCTTTGATACCTATTGTCTCTAACCCTGAGCAAGTCACACTAAATGCTCCAGATAGCATCCTAAAACTTTGTATCTGCTGACATGTACTTCGTTATCTTATCAATTAAAATGTAAAGTGAAATCTACCTTCTAATCTAATTTTATCTATCTTTCCATCTCTCTGTCTATCCTTTATAATGTACATACACACACACAGAGCAAGTAAATTCATGTTAGGCTACTTGCAAAAACCTACTGAACATACTAACTTTTCCTTGGGAGATCATGAAGTCTTGCTCAAAGATTCATATTTTAATGCAAAACCATTTCAGGGGAAACTTAATAGTAAAATTCTTAGGGACTTCTTAATAGTAAGCAAGTCCTGATTTACAAGCCTTCAAGTGTTCCTAGATCTATTTCAATTCTTGGATCCAGCAAGTAAAGCTATGTTCTGCTTCTCTGCACAGCATGTATAACCAGGCACTGTCATTTCTCACAGTGGTCTTGATTTTAAGGAAACCATGAACAGGAACTTTTTGCTACATTTTATAATTTGCGTCATTGCGATGTTTCACAAAATTTCCTTTAAATTCTCTATGTTTGTGTTGATCAGTCCCTGATGAAAGTTTCGGAAGGGAAAATCACCTCAGAAAATATGGAATCAACTTTTCCATGACTTTTACATCTTTCATGATTTAATTTCCTATCAGGTCATTCTTGGAATATTGTTTATCCTGACCTTAGTTTTAAATACTGAATCCACTCTGGTTTTATCTAACTCTGGTTTTATCTAACTCTGGTTTATAACACCTGAAGTAATTTCTATCTTCCTGCCTGTGATTTTGGACTCATCTCAACTGAGTTTGGCGAGCAATATTCCTTTACTATTACTCCTGACTCCAAAGTCAGTACTCTATTCACTCAGCCACCGACATTCCCCAAATTTCTAGACTTTTAAAGACATATATATATTCTCTATTTTTACTTTACCATTCTTGATGCTTTTTTATATGTTGACTTGATGCTGTCTAAAATAATTTGAATTCCCTTGATATACCTTTTCATCTGATAATTTATTTTGATTTAACTTCCTTCCCTGAGTGGGTAGAGCTGTCTCAAGTGTCCTCTGTACCAACAACTGATGCAGAGTCCTGTATTCTTCTACTTAACATATGTTCTAAGCTGATTATTGCATCTCTGCCTTTCTACACCTTCAAGGTGCCATTTGAATTGCAAGCTAAACCTTTGTAAACTAGAAATAACTGATCCAGATAGATTCTATAGAACATGTTCAGGCTGGGGGTGGGGGGTGGGGATGGTACAGCCATATAAGAAGGCTTTAGAACAGATAGGTCCAACAATATTTCTAATAGTTTAATGAGTTCAGTGTTAGCTGTGTTGCTCCCTATATAAGAAAGAGTCAATTACGAATGGGATGACATATCAAGCCATTTCTACTTTCTTTGTATAGTCTTTTTAGAGGACTTACAGCACAAATGTACTCTGCTTGTTTCTCTGTCTGCATCTATCCTTTCCTCATTTTAACCAGGAAGTTAGTTCTTTCCCAGGATTTAATAGCTGAACTAAGATGTATTCCTGCCAGTAAAAAAAAAAAAAAGTACAGTCAATGTTTAATAATTAAACTAAATTGCATTGCATCAAATCACATTGGTCTCCACCAGTAATTTAGATTTGACATTTAGGCAATAACAACTGACAACTCACCAGTAACAAAAAGAAATCACCAATCATTCCTATCTGGCCACTAAAAATACAGAAATATGTTCCCCTAATTTTTTCATTAACATAACAAACGTGTACTTTCATACTTCTCAGATGATTATATTGGTTTAAATAAGTAATGCTATGGAAGGGTAGGGATGGCATTATACATGTGTCAGTTGGAGCAGTAGTGCCATTGGAAAATCATGTTCTCTTTGAGATTTTTAGTTATATTAGATTTTTAATTCATGTGGTGGCTGCTCTGATGAATTCCAGAATTGTGTGCAGAAATAAAATGTATTGATATCAGTGTCATGGCTGCCCTTTTTCCGTTTGCTGATATCTAATGAAACAATAACATAAATCAATATGATATTACAAAAAATCCAACTTAAGCATGACCTTGTTTGAAAAGTTCTAATAAAATGAATATTTTCTGAGGCAATCAGGATCAAGGGTATTTCAAGACACCTATACTTTATAGAAGACAATTTCTCAAAGTTTAAAGCCTAGAAATATCATTAAGAAAATTATCAAATACTGATGACTGGGGAAGTGAATAGGAAGTACAATCTCTAAGGTGAATAGAACTCAAATAAAAATCAACAACTCAACTGACCTTATAAACAATGACAGATCTCTTGGGTAGAATTTGAACTTTAGAAACCCAGAAGCTGTCAGTCAGCAAAGGGAAAGAAAATGAATAAACTCTGCTCAGTTCTGTGAATACTTGTTTGGGCCAAGAATGTATGCCACTGCCCTAAGTATGGCAGATAAAAGAAATATACTTGATATTTTCCCAAATTGATTAATGTGACTATTAGTATCAATGATTTGGTACTAGAAGAGGGATTAAATGTCATATAGTACAGGTTTTTCATTTTACAGAGGATTAAACTTCAGCCCCGAGGTTAAATGACTATTCAAGGTCATACACCACTACCACAGAAGAACTCAGACTGCTTATATACTCGCTTCTAATTTTTACTAATTCTCTCTGATCACTAAATTGTTTATAGTAGCCACTCAAAAATAATTTCTTTCTTATACTATTAGAATTAGAATAGGATCAGGTGTCTATTCACAGTACAATGACTGTAATTCACTTGCATAGTCCAAGCAGATAGTATAGATATAAAATCCGGATCTACATGGTAGTTCAGTATTCAGGTCATTCATGTTCAAGCCTGTTGAATTTTATCTAATGCTCTAGTCTTTCTTTCTCTCTCTCTCTCTCTCTCTCTCTCTCTCTCTCTCTCTCTCTCTCTCTCTCTTTCTCTCTCATTCTGTCCATCCACTGTGTTAGATATTCCTCTCAGTTTTTTTAAATGTCACTTGAAAATTTGTTTAGTATACTGTCTATGCTCTTTTCCAAGAAATTGAATTGATAAAAAATGTTAAACAGCATAGATTCAAACATAGATCCCTGGGATTACTTCACTGGGGGCCTCCTGCTTAGGTACATCATTGGAAATCTAATGAGTTTCATTTTCCTCATGTGTTGGAAATGAAGCCATTAGACTAGATGAATTCTAAGTACCTTCCAAGCTTTAAATTCTCTAAACTTGAAGAGAAGGAGCAATGAAATGGTAGATTTGGAGGAGCCCTTTTAGTCAGCATTTCTTATTTCAGTCAAAACTGAAAACATTTTTCTGGAATGGCAGACATTTGTTCTTAGGCCTTGGTTTCCTATACTTCCTCTACTTCTGTCAAGGCAGAGGTTGAATGAAATTTTCCTTACTTTTGGTAGGGCTTTGCACCAATGGAATTACACATGGCGCTAGGCTAGCTACCTCAAAGAATTACTTTCTGTGGAAGGAATTAGAATTGGTAGAAGAAGATCATGTGATATAATGATGTTAGCTGCTGTTGGGGACTTGACCCAGATTTCAAATCTATTCCCAGTAATGCAAATAACTAGCTATATGACCTTGGACAAGTTACTGAATTGCTCAGTTTCTATTTCCTTGCTTGTAATATGAAGCTAGTAATAACTGCTCTACCTAACCTTAAATAGACCAAATGACATATAATTTTTATACTGTTGTGTCAATGAGATAAATCAAGCAAAAACATATCTGATGAAGCTAGGAGAATTATCTCATGTGAATAACCTAAAGGGCACTTTCATCTCTGGATTTTATTTATTTTGAGGTCAACAAGAAAAACAGATGGTGTGTTTTCAAGTTAACTAAGTGAAAACAGTTAAGTGACTGCCGAAGTAAAAAATTTAACCCCAAAACCTCTGAGTTGATATTAAAATCTTACTAAAGAATGCAATTTAGGGGTTAGAAATCAGTTTTACATTTATGAAAATTCATGTAATCTAAAGTTTAGAGCTTAATGTTATTAAATAACTTTCTGTCCCTGATCATTTTACAGATGAGGAAATACAGATACAAAAATGTCACGTAATTTGTCTAAGTTGACAGAGTTTATTTAAAAAAAAAAAACAGAGCTTGTCTTAAAAGCCATGTAACCTGATGCCAAATTTAACATTCTTTCCATGGTGCCATGATTATGTCTCAGAAATAACTGACCATATTGTCAGCCTATTGCAATAACTGAGATGGGAGGTGATGAGGGCCTGCACTAGAGTGAGCCTGGAGGAGTAGAATCAGTGTCTGGAATCAACTGACGAGGTTATTAAAAACAAGAAATTTAGGATGAGGAAAAATGATTGGTACAATAGCCCCCTACCCAGGATGGGCCTAAATAAGGATTTTTTTTTTTTTTGCCTTTTGGAGGGCAATCGGGGTTAAGTAACTTGGCCAAGGTCACATGGCTAGGTATTTGTTTGTGTGTGCATTAAGTGTCCAAGGCCGGATCCGAACTCAGGTCCTTCTGACTCCAGGGCCGACACTCTACACACTGCACCACCTAGCCGCCCCTTTTGGGAAGGAATTTTTTTTTTTTTTTTGCTTTTTGGAGGGCAACTGGGGTTAAGTAACTTGCCCAAGGTCACACGGCTTCTTTTTTTTTTTTTAATTTATTAGTTTAGTTTCAGTTAACAAGATTCAATTCCATAGTTCCTTGATTTTCAAATTTCCTTTACTTCCCTCCCCCCTCTCCCCACTACAGCATATAGTCCAGTATAGGATCTGCAAATACATTCATATTAGACATTATTCCAATTACAAAGGTGTATTGTACTAGGTGGGATGAAAGATGGTAAAGAAGAAATAAAACCAAACAATGAAAAGAAAAAGATCATTTAGTTTGCTTCCATCAGGATTCAGGGTCAGTTCTTTCTAGTTATATCTCTGGATGGCACATTTCTCTCTTTCTCGAGTCTTTCGGGATTGACTTATATCACTGCATTGCTGAAGAGAGTCCAGTCTGTCATAATTGGTCATAACAGATATGGTATGTTTGTGACTGTATACAAATTTCTTCTGATTCTACTCTTCTCACTCAGCATCAGTTTGTATAAGTCTCTCCAGGTAATTATGAAATCTGTCACCTCATTTCTTATAGCACAATAGTATTCCATTACATTCATATACCACAACTTGTTTAGCCATTCCCCAGTTGATGGGCATCCCTTTAGTTTCCAATCCTTTGCAACCACGAAAAGGGCTGCTATAAATATTTTTGTACATATGGGTCTTTCTCCCACTTCCGTGATCTCTTTGGGATATAACCCTAGAAGTGGTATTGTTGGGTCAAAGGGTATGAAATTATTTATAATCCTTTGGGCATAATTCCAGATTGCTCTCCAGAATGGTTGGATAAGTTCAGAACTCCACCAGCAATGTATTAGTGTCCCAATTTGTCCAGATCTTCTCCAGCATTTGTCACTTTCTTGTTTTGTCATCTTAGCCAATCTGACTGGAGAGATGTGGTGTCTCAGAGTTGTTTTTTTTTTAAACAAATGTTTATTAATTTCTGTTTTACATCATTAATTTCCACCAGATTTTGAGTTACAATTATTTTCTCCCCGTTATTCCCATACACAAGCTCCCAGAATAGAAGTCCCATAAGATATCGCTTCCTCCAATCTACTCTCCACCATACCTTCTCCCATACCCCCTTCGACTTTTCCATTAGAGGAAGGTGAATCTTTGTGTCCCAATGCCTGCACATCTTATCTCCCAATTATAAGCAAAAGAGTATTAATAATAATAATAATAATATATATATATATATATATATATATATATATATATATATATATATAACATTTAATGTTAAGACCTGGAGTTTCAGATCCATTTCCTTTCTCCCTTGTCACCCATTCCCTCCTCTGGGGAGATGAGTAATTCAGTATATGTTGTACATGTCTAGCTATGCAAAACATTACCATAGTAGACATATTGTATAAGGCTGCTTATAATTCCCTCCCACTCATCCCACTCCCACCTGGTCCATTCCCTACATGATCCTGTCCCGCTTCTATAGAGGGTACTTCCAACCTCCCCTCCCCCCCAAGGATGCCCTCCCATCCATCATCCCTACTCTCTTCCCCCTTCCCCCTATTCTGCTGCAGGTTGAGATATCCCATTTAGTATGTATGTCATTCTCTCCCTGAACCAAATTCCATGAGAATGTGGTTTTGCCTTTTTGTCTCATAAAGTCATTAGCTTCCATTTGCTCCAGTCTAATGCTGAAGGAATGAATCTCCTAAGTCAACTTTTGAGATTCTTTTTCCATTTGGCAATTTCCACTTTTTATGGCATTCTTCTCCTCATTGCCCTTTTAGGCCTCCTTTGCCATTTGAGTTAGTCTATTTTTTAAGGTGTTGTTTTTGTCAGGCAAGCTGTTGACCCTCATTTCATACTTTTCTTGCATCCTTCTCATTTCTCTTTCCATTTTTTCCTCCACTTCTCTTATTTGATTTTTAAAGTCCTTCTTAATGTCCTCTATTGCCTGTGACCTGCTCATGTTTTCCCCTTGGGCTTTTGGAGGAAGACTTCTGACCTCACAATCCTCTTCCCTTATGCTTCGACCCTCTTTGCCCCCAAAGTAGAGTCTATGGTTGCATTTTTTCTGTATAATTTGTTTCCTTTTCCTTGGCATGTTGCCACTTAATTTCTTGAATTTTGATCTTGTTGCCACAATATGGCTTTGCGGCCAGATAGGGGATTTTTTGTCCCGAAAGTGCAGTGGGGCAGCTTCCGTTTCTGGTAAGCTGGAAACCCACCCACAACCTCCACCCCGGATCACAATCCAGATTCAAGGAGGTTAAAGCAAGAGCAATTTCCCCCCAAGACTGATTGCTGGATCCCCCTACAGTTTACAGGCCAGGAGCTACAGCTGCCTCTGTAAACTAAAAAATGGCCTGTCTCCTCAGAGGCTTCTAGCCCCCAGGGGAGGAAGCTGACACGTTCCCCAAATAATGTTCCCAAATTCCATAGGGCACCCTCACTTTGTCCTAGGCATGTCTATGTTGAAAATTCTGGAATCTACACAGTTGCTGGTGTTCTGGGGTCTCTCCAGCAGGCTGCTGGACCTGCTGCCCTGGGGCTAAAACCTGGATTCAGGCACTCGGCTGTGCTTGGCTCCCCACACTCTGCTGTGATGCTGGCTTCCAGACCACTTCGATGGTCCTTCTTGCAAGGCTGCTGTGCTGTCCTCAGCGGGAGGTTAGCTTCTCTCTGTTGGTCTGTGGGTGCTGGGGCTCCAGAAGTTGTTCACAGTCCCCTATTACATATTTTGGAGGTAATCTGGGGGCAGAGTGGCTTGGACAGTTTGTTTTTACTCTGCCATCTTCCTTCCTTATCTCTTTTAATTAGATCTATTTTTGCTTTTGCTTTATCTGTGACAAGTATTGCTAACACTGCTTTTTTTACTTTAGCTGAGGCATAATAAATTTTACTACAACATTTTGCCTTTACCTGTGTGTATCCCTTTGTTTCAAATGTGTTTCTTGTAGACAGCATATTGTAGGATTATGGTTTTTAATCATTCTACCCTCTGCCTCTGTTTTATGGGAGAATTCATCCCATTCACATTCACATTAATGATGACTATCTGTCTCTTCCCCTCTATCCTATTCCCTCCCATGTTTATGTTTTTGTTTTTTCCTTCTCCCTTCCCCTCCTTGAAGTTTTCCTTTTTGACCCCCCCCCCAGTGTTCCCACCCAGTGATCCCCCTTCTTAACCTACCCTCTCCCCTTACTACTGTTTCCTTCCCATCTAATCCCCCCTTTAGTCTCCTCCTTTTCACCACCCCCTTACCCTTCCACCATCTATAGGACACAATAAGTTTTATACTTATCAGAGTAAATTACTCCCTGTTTGATTCCAAACCAATGAGAGTAAATTTCAAACAGTGCTCCTCTCCCTCCTTCCTTTTCCTCTCTTTAATGAATGTATGTGCCTATTCACTTTAGGATGTTAAACTTCACTGATTAAGTTGGTCCCTCTTTGAACCAGAACCAGTGAGAATAGTGTTTAAATGATGTTGCTCTACCTCTTTCTTTCCTCTCTTCTATAGTGTGTTTTAATGCCTCTTCAGATGGCATATTTTACCTTTTCCTATCTCATCCTTTAATTTTTCCAATTACATTCCCTTTGATCCCCTCAATAGTTTTTTTTTTTTAGACTTCAGGTTAGTGCATTCATAACCACACCCTCTATCTAAGTATAACCCTTTTGAAGGTCATGATAATCATAAAGATTTCAAATATTGACAGTGATCAGCTCCACATATAGGGATGTGAACATTTTACTCTTGTTGAGAGTGTGTTTGTGGGTGTGGGTGTGTACACTTATGCATGCGTGAGTCTGTGTTTCTCTTGTTTACCTTTTTATGTCTTTCTTGAGTCTTGTAATTGGAGATCAAATATTCCATTGAGCTCTGGCTTTTTCATCAGGAAAGTCTGGAACTCTCTTATTTCATTAAGCGACCATCTCCTTGCCTGAAAGATTATGCTCAGTTTTGCTGCGTAGTTAATCCTTGGTTGTAGTCCTAGCTCTCTTGCCCTACGAAATATCAAATTCCAGTCCCTCCGTTCTTTTAATGTAGAAGCTGCTATGCCCTGTATGATCCTAACTGTAGTTCCTCGACATTTGGATTTTTTCTTTCTGGATGCTTCTAGAATTTTTTCTTTAATCTTGTAATCCTGGAATTTGGCTACTATATTTCTTGTAGTTTTCAGTTTGGGATCTCTCTCAGGAGGAGTCCAGTGAATTCTATCAATAGCTATTTTATCTTCTCATTCCAGGACCTCAGGACAGTTTTCTTTGTCAATCTCTTGGAGTATGTTGTTTAGGCTGCTTTTTTCATCATGGCTTTCTGGTAGACCAACAATTCTTAGGTTGTCTCTCCTGGATCTGTTCTCTAGGTCAGTTATTTTTCCAGTGAGATATTTTACATTATCTTCCAATTTTTTGATCATCTTCTTTTGTTTGATTGACTCTTGCTGCATCATAGAGTTCTGAGTTTCAGTTTGATTGTTTCTAATTTTTAGCGAATTATGGTCTTCAGTTAGCTTTTGAAGTTCCTTTTTTAGGGAGGTATTTTCTCCAACTACTTCACTGAGACATTTTTCCAAGTTAGTCACTGCCTCCCTGATTTGGTTTTAAAATTTTTCTTAAAATCCTCCAGGAATGCTATTTGGGCTTGAGACCAGATAATGTTTCCTTCTGTGGTCTCAGGTGTGGGTAGAGAGTCTATATTGTCCTGTGTATTTGGTTGTTCTTGCACTGCATAGTAGGCTCGAATAGACTTTCTTGCCTTCCCCTTCTCCTTCTCAGCTACCTTCTTTCCCATTGTGACTTCCTGTTTCTTAGTTTCTCAGGTATGAATTTAGGGCCTGATCCTTGACTTTGAATACCTCTGGGTGGCTAGTTTATGGCTAAGTCAGGGAAGTCAGTGAGGGATGTAGATGCATAGGTGCAGGTGCTTCTGACCACTTCAGATTTCTGCCTTTATACCCCTGGCTATAAGTAGGCTTTTGTTGGTGAGGTGAGGTGGGGCTTGTTGGGACTCCTCCCTCTCTTCTCTTCAGACTCCTGCCTGTCTTACACCCCTTCTTGGAAACTCTCAATCCTGGGGCTATTTCCATTAACTTGGGATTTCAATCTTGGGAGACTTATCTTTGGGTTTTCTGCTTCATGAAGGAGGGATGGGAGGATTGGAGCAGCGAGAATTTACTTTGCCATTCCAGCCCCTGTAGTATACAGGCAGGCAGGGGGCTGAATACAGCTGGAGAACTCGCTCTCTCCCCTGGGAGCCTGACTCTCCTACCTGGCTCCAATGACCTCTCCCATTCTTTCATGAGATGAAGGGGGGATGACTGTGATTCGTCCTTGGTAAGTCTGCAGGTTGGGACTTTTTCTCTCTCTGGTGTAGTCTGCTTGTCTGCTTTTAGGTCTGAGCTGTGCAGACCCCACACGCTCTGTGCATGTCCTGTCTGGACACACTGGGCAACATCCTGGGCTGGACTCTGCCACGCCCCATCTTCCAGTGGGCTCTGTCACTCTGGAATCCACTCTGATTCACCCTTTGAGACTTAGTGACCGAGATGCTCAGCGAGGTTACTGCTTCCTTTCCGCCACCTTGGTTCCTCCCTCCAATAAGGAATTTCTTTAATGTCTTATTAAGAATTTCAAAGCATATAGAAGTGACCAATAACTCTGTTGTCAAAATAAATATTAAGTATACCTCTGATTAAATAATTAGAAGAGAACTTCCAGCAATCAGTGATAGCTGTGTGACTTTAATTTCTAGACTCTTTGAGTGTCTTGTCTTCCCTTAACCTTTCCTTCAGTATTCATTGATTGTCATTTTGAATTAGGTGATCTTTTTAAATTATGGATAAAAGAGGTAAAATTCCTGATCAATGCATTACTTTTATTTTAGATCATCAATTTTTCCTCTAGCAGACCATATGATCAGTAATTTGCTGAGAAATATCTTATTTCTTCTATTTATAAAGACTGTATTCTAAATCTTAAATGACTTTCTTCAATCATCCTTTCTTTTCAGAGATATTAGGGTTAAAATCGTTAGGACATCCCTTTAATCTTGTTTTTACTTAATTGAGTTAAAAATTCACTATTTCTTTTGGACTCAAAATAAACTCAGAGATGAAAGAGCTGCTTAGATCATGCATATGAAATATTTTCCTTGGCTGCATCAGTTACCTCTCATTTTTGCTTGATTTGTTTCATTGCCACACCAGGTATGTGAAATTTATGTTTTATTTACATTTCAAAACTTTTGTTAGTATGATATCCTCCCGTCATAAAATACTTACCGAGTTATAGTCAGGTGTGAAACATTACTTTCATTCATAGATCTGAATTATTTAATCTAATATTCTGTATACCTGAATGCCTAAAAATGTACATAATCTAGCAATATTTTTCTTTCTGCAAATTGCCTTGTACTGCACGAATGATGAAGGTTGATCATAGATTACTTTATGGGAAAATATAATGGTATAACCCAAGTTATAGATGATCCCCAGATCATCACTCTCCTCCAAATATTTTGTAAAAGCTTTGACCTGTCTCATTCTCCTGAATCATTACCTGCCTTTGTTACTCTTATGCAAACAAATTGAAACATTTAGAGACTCTGAGTTCAAGAGGGAAATTCAGGGAACTGCTGATTCAGGAAAATACTAGGAGAGACAACCCTGGAGACTCTAAGGTACATTTGGCTTACCTAATCAGTGAGTGAATCTTTCTGCACTAAATTATTACTTTAAATAGACCTTTCTTATACTGCCTGGGTTTATATAAAGGAGATTAATTTTGGTTATGAAGTATACATTTTTTAAAAAATGTAAATATTTTCAGTAAGGCTAGATGACGCTGTCATGTTGAAATTTGTTATTAATTCAGTCAGATTAGTTTTAATTCAACATTTTGCTGGATAAGAACTTTCACTGGTGGAGAGGGGGAGATAGGTGATGGGTATACTTGAGTAGGATCCCATAATCAGCTGCTTAGCATTAGGGTCCTGGGCTCTTATGGGCATAGGATAGTTGGAGAGAAGAATGAAAAAGGGAAATTTGAGGGTATCATACCTTACTAATTTAAATCTTTGTCAAGTATTGATCATGTACCCGTGGAAACAATAAGAAGCATTTTATCTTTTTCTCTGGTACTGTGTTGAACATTGACCCTGAGATGCAACATTAGGCCACTGTGGCACTATACATCAGAAACATATTGAGTAAATAGAATCTCAGGGTGGGGTATCTTGAAAACTTAAAAACACATTGTTTTTGCTGGAAGCCTGCTCTTCATAACTGAAAAAGAATCTTTAGGGTAATTTTTTTTTGTTTTTATTGGAAGGAGAAAAGCAGGGAAAGTGGGGTTAAGTGATTTGCTCAAGGTCACACAGCTAGTAAGTGTTAAGTGTCTGAGGTTGGAGTTGAACTCAGGTCCTCCTTACTCCAAATCTAGTGCTCTATTCACTGTGCCATCTAGCTGCCCCCGAAAATGAATCTTTAGTAGAGTAACCCTATGCTAACAGAATACAGCCTATGAGTAATAATAATGAAAGAATACCTTACATTTCTATGGTGCTTTTCCAAAAATGATTCAAATTATTTTCACATTTATTATTTCAGAGTATCTTCTTTTATAAGAAGCAGAGAATTTAAATGATTTTCTCAAGGTTGCACAGTTTGTTAAGGGCATATTCAGGAGTCGAAGGCAATCTTCTGACTTGTATTGCCAACTTAAATATTCTTTCTCCTAGACCACACTGTGGCCAAAGAACTGTCTCTTAAATGTGCTGAGGCAGCTTCTAGATTTTAATGACCTATCAATTTGTGAGTGTGTATTTGTGTGTGTGTGTGTGTGTGTGTATGTGTATCCCTCAAAACCTAGCAAGTTGCCTGTTCTTAATAAGTAATTAATACATGCTTACTTATTAATGTATTAACCAGGATAATGAAGGGCACTCTTTAGGAATGGATTGCCCATTGAATCCTTGGTAGGAAAACAAATAATAAAGTCTCCAATCTCTATTACAGGGGTTTTTCATCCTCCTTTCTTTCTTTCCTTGCTTCCTTTCCTCCTTCCTTCCTTCCTTCCTTCCTTCTTTTCTTCCTTCCTTCTTTCCTTCCTCCTTCCCTCCCTCCCTCCCCTTTTTTTCCTTTTTTTATTTAAATTTAGGTCAGTAAAAGCATGGAACATCTGAAAATATAAGGCCATCTCTCTTGTGAAAAATAGTACACTTCATTCTCTATAGTATTTGAGAACAAAACCTTGACATCTAGGCATTAGAGTTATAATACAATAGAAAGCTAAAGATTCTATCTCTTTTGCTTCCATCTTCTGACTGCTTAAAAAGATTTCCTATAGGAGTCAAAAAATTAGTTATGTCTGGTATGTAAAAATTTTGAAATTAGTGTGTCTATTTCACTCTGAAAAAATGATCAAATTTGAGTCAGTGTATTCACTTGGCATTTTTTTACCCTTTGGAGTGATTCATTTTTTTTTCTTTTCCTGAAATCCGTTAATACCTATCACTTTAAATGCATTTTCAGTAAAGATTTTAAAATTCAATGACTGCTGGCATCTTGAAAGAATACTTTCCAATCCTCCTTAATTCTTCTGTCTTCCCTCTCTTGATTATTTCCAGTTTATCCCGTTTATAGTTCATTTCTGCATAATTGTTTGTATGTTATCTCCCTTGTTAGAATCTAAGCTCCTTGATAGCATGGACTGTTTTAACTTTCTTTGTTTTCTCCAGTGTTTATCCACAGGGCTTGGAACATAGTAGGTAGTTAGTGACTGATTTTTTATTGACTGTCCTTGTTCTTTGATTCATGGCATCTATTTACATTAATATTTAATGTAAATGTAAAATGTAAAGGTTTAATATAAAGAATACTTACTCTAGGCATATGTTATCTGGCTTCCTTGTTTTCCTTTGCAGAGGATTACAAAGTAATAACATTTAAAAATGTTTATGTGAGTTCTAATAACTTTATTTCAGATATATTGTATTGCATGAAATTAATTTCTTTTAATTATAATACACAAAATGAGTGGATCTCTAAGTCAGAATAATATCAATTTTTCCCTGAGGAAAAGGTCCATAGATCATCTGATAACAAGATTGTACATAATATTTAATATTCTGTATTATAGAGTGATTAAAACTTTTTGATATTTGTATCTTCTAATACCCTGTACATAGTTATATATTTCAAACTCATTCTTCATGTGAATGTAGAATAACCACCTCCTCCCAATGGTCTTTATTCACTGTCTTTTTACCTACCACCCTGGAAGAGCTCTTTACCACCTGTACAAGAGAGTCGACTCACTTTTCCTTTTTAGATATAGAGAAACCTGTTTAATGACTGTTTATCAGAATTCCATATCATTATACCACTCCCAAAATATCCATTACAGTAAGACAAGCCAGGAAATTGGGGGAAAACTTTCATGAGTAAAGGACTACACTGTGGAAACAGCAATATGCTACATGGAACATTGATCTGCTTAATATTATGGGATTCTTTATTAATTTTCTCTGCTGGCTTGGTATTTATTTTTCCTTTAATTAATACATTGTTCTAACTTCCAATTTAGAATCATGGAATTAGAGTTTGAAGGAATATTAGAGGTCCTCTAGTTTAGTCTCCTTATTTTATGAGTTAAGAGACCAAGGCCTAGAGATTAAAGTGTTTGTCTTAAGTCACCTTAAGTACTTAATTAGGAGTAGTATTTAAGTCCAGGTCTTCTGACTTAAAATACTGTCTCCTTTCTGAATTCTCAATCTTTGTTGCATTGACTTATGGATCTATAGACACATCTCATTTCATATCTACTTTCCTCCATATTCTTATTTCTATTTAGTCTAATCTATAGATCTCTTATTTTTAATTTCCCTGCCAGTTCTAAATACTGTGACCTTTGAAATAACCACTACTGATTTGGAAATTTTCCTTTGACTTCTTGCCTTTACTACCTATCCAAGTAAATGAAGTCTGCCTCTTTCCTGAGGAATAGCTCCCCTCTTTCATACTGACCTATCCTTTCGCTGTTTGCTTTTCATACTACCTTTTATTCTTCAGAATTTGTATGCAGTATTATCATGCATTTTCCTCTCTCTTGTCACTTTCAGGCTATAACTCACCCACCACCATCAGACAATCTCTTTTACTTTGAAGTTTATGACGTCTGTTTATCCTACTCTCTTCTAATTGGTTTTGCTATGAGGTATATAGACCGTAACTATTTTCCCTTTTCCCTTTATAACTTTGAAATCTCATTTGTTATATTCATTTCTGCCCTTCTCCCGTATTTATTACTTAAAACTTCAATATTCATGTTGGTTACCCTTCCAATTCCTTGTTTTCCCAATTTTTGAATTTCTTACAACTCCTTAGATCTCCACCTCTTTTCTATTTCAGTCATTACATTGTAAGATTGAGGCACCAATGTCAATTTCTACTCTAAATAAGAGGAAATTCCTTCCTCTCTCATAATCTGGCAACTATTCTCCCTTTATAATAAAATCATTTCAATACTTATTCACTTTGAATCAGGCTATTTTGAAGGGGGAAGCATTCTGATTTCCAAAACTAAGTTCCTTGCATTATATAAAGTTCAGGTCAGTAGAAATAGAGCTGAACCACCAACCTGTGGTGTTTGGATGCACTCTATAAGCTCCTTTTATTCTTTGAGTATGGGCTTGGAATCTGACCATTCCATTCTACAGGAAAATCTTACTTTGTTCAATTTAACCGTTTGTGGGAATTAACACTGGGCTTTTGCTAAAAATCTAGGCATATGACATCTCACTCTACTCTTTCCTTTAAATAATATACAGACAAACTAAGGATTTTCCTAGAGTCAGAAAAGCACCTTCCTTTTACAAATATTGGAACAAGGACAGTCAGTATTCTTATTCTCACATCTGGGGAAGAGTTGTATAAGCTTCCCATGAGTTGATATTTTGGAGGTCCCAGAAGCTCAATGGCTTAGCTGGTGCAGCAGGGATATTTTAGGAAAATATTCCCTATTGCAAATAGAGGTCTGGGAATTACAAATGAGAATCTGGGTAGTACTTTCCCGAATGCAAATGATACTATCCATGCTCATTCTGTGCATAGGAAAATAATCCACATATAAATAAATGACCAAAAAATTGAACCCACTATAGTTTTAAAATGGCAGATTTTTACTTCATTTTCTCTGCAGAATATTCCCTCATTTCAACTCATTGATGAAAGAAAGAATACAGAGTATTTGGGAAAAGACAGTTATACTCATATAACTTTTTGTAAGAAAAATCCACATGATTGAATTTTGCCATTTCATGGTCAACCTTTTTTTTATGATCTGGGTCATTTGGATTACAATTTCAAGAAGTCAAATATTTATAGTATCTTACAATTTAGAACCATTTTCATAGGATTCAGTTGTTCACTTTAATTACTTGGGATTCAAAACCTACAAATGATTTCTAAACTGATATCACTTAACTCTCCTTTCTCAGATATTTAAACAACTTAGGAGGTACAGATAATGAAACTATGCTTTCTGTTCTTTTTTGTGAGAAAAATGGCAAATAAACAAACTTGTATTTAGGGTATTTTCAAACACAATAAGTTTTAAGTCATGACAGACTCACTACTAATTCACTCAAACCTCTTGAACTACATGCATGTATGCTCTGGCAAAATTATTCCTGATGGTTATAACACTGATGACAAAACAGTGTAAGACCTTGCAGCAACTTCTGAATCATCATCAAAGGAAGTTTCCCTTTTGGGCTATTTATTTCAGTATCAGGTATAATCATTAATATCCTAATTCTTTGAGAGTTGATGCACATAATATAGTATTGAAAACATCATGGGCATTAATTAAGCACTTTCTATTTAGGGGTGGGAGGCACTGTGCTAGGCACAATTCCCACCCTCAATGAGCTTACATATAACAGAAGAAACAGCAAAATGTTTACTTAATCACATATAGCATAAAAGGGGTAAAAATATAGCACATATAATCATTTTTAGGTATCTGTAATAACCAACCACCCCATTCCTCAATTGTTATTAATGAAAGGGAGCCTATACATACCTTGTCCTTTTCTGGCCTACAAGTCTAGTCACTATAAATTTGGATTAGAAGAAGAAAAAAAAAGAAACTTATTTAAACCACAAAGCTCATATCTTTAAATTATATTTGCTCCATGGTTTAATGAACATTTTGAAACAAGAGGATTGATGGTTGGTTTCTCTCTCTTTTTTTTTAAATGCTTTATTAACTTCTGTTTTACAGCATTCATTTCCGCCAGATTTTGAGTTACATTTTTTCCCCTGTTTTTCTCCTACCCACCATCCCAGAACAGCAGACCCACAAGATATCGATTCCTCCAATCTGCTCTCTCCCATATCTTCTCCCATACCCCCTTCGACTTTTCCATTAGAGCAAGGTGAATCTCTGTGCCCCAATGCCAGCACATCTTACCTCCCAATTACAAGCAAAAGAGTATTTATATATATTTGAAACATTTAATTTTAAGACCTCTAATTTCAGATCCATTTCCATCCTCCCTTGTCACCCATTCCCTCTGGGAAGATAAGTAATTCAGTATATGTTGTACATGTCTAGCTATGCAAAACATCACCATAGTATCCCTCCCACCAATCCCACCCCCCACCTGATCCATTACCTACTTAATACTGTCCCTCTTCTATAGTGGGTACTTCCAACCTCCCCTCCCCCTAAGAGTGCCCTCCCATCCATCAGTCCCCCTCTCATCCGCCTTCCCCCTATTCTGCTGAGGGTGAGATATCCCATTTAGTATGTATGTCATTCTCTACCTGAACCAAATTCAATGACAATGTGGTTTTGCCTTTTTGCCTTCCTATTCTTCCAATCCCCTGCAGCCACTTACCCTTGCTTCTTCTACATGAGATAGTTTACCCTACACTGTCTCTCCCCATCTCTTCTTGCCACTTACCTCTCTCCCCTCATAATTTCACCCCTTAAGTATCGTCCCTTCCCAACAAATTCAACCTATGCCCTCTATCCATGTATAACTGTAAACATATATACACCCATTCACATATGTATTCAAATGATCATACACACTTCTTCCATTTTTCATCAGTCACAGTTATTGTTTTTCCATATAGGAATGTAAATAGGTCAACTTTGATAAGTTCTTTTTGATTTCTTTTCCCTGATTACCTTCTCAGGCATCTCTTGCTTCTTGTGTCTGGATGTCAAATTTTCTATTCAACTCTGGTATTTTCCTCAAGAATGCTTGAAAGTCCTCTATTCCACTGAATGACCATATTTTCCCCTGAAATAAAATACTCAGTTTTCCTGGGTAGGTGACCCTTGGGTTCATTCCCACTTCTTTTGCCCTCTGGAATATCATATTCCATTCCCTTCAATCCCTCAGTGTAGAAGCTGCCAGGTCCTGGGCTATTCTGATTGTGTTTCCACAATATTGAAATTGTTTCTTTCTGGCTGTTTATAGTATTTTCTCCTTGATCTGGGGATTCTGAAACCTGGCTATAATATTCCTGGGAGTTTTCTTTTTGGGATCTTTTTCAGGAGGTGATTGGTGGATTCTTTCAACCTCTATTTTGCCCTCTGGATCTAAAACATCATGGCATTTTTCTTTGAGGATTTCTTGAAGGGTGATTTCTAGGTTCTTTCTTTGATCATGGCTATCAGGTAGTCCAATAATTTTTAAATTGTCTCTCCTGGGTCTATTTTCCAGGTCAGTGGTTTTTCCCATGAGATATTTCACAATTCCTTCTATTCTTTAATTTGTTTGAATCTGCTTAACAGCATCTTGATTTCTCATAAAGTCATTAGCTTCCATTCGCTCCAGTCTAACTCTGAAGGAATCAATCTCCTAAGTAAGCTTTTGGGATTCTTTTTCCATCTGGCAAAATCGGATTTTTAAGGCATTCTTCTCCTCATTGCCCTTTTGGGCCTCCTTTGCCATTTGAGTTAATCTATTTTTTAAGGTGTTGTTTTCCTCAGTCAGGCTGTTGACCCTCATTTCATACTTTTCCTGCATCTCTCTCATTTCTCTTCCCAATTTTTCCTCCACTTCTCTTATTTGATTTTTATAATCCTTCTTAAGGTCCCCTATTGCCTGCAACCCGCTCATATCTTCCTGTGGGTCTTTTGGAGCAGGATTTCTGACCTCACACCCCTCCTCCTGTTCTATGCTTCGATCCTCTTTGCCCCCAAAGTAGGAGTCTAAGGATGCATTTTTCTGTTTAATTTGTTTCCTTTCCTTGGCATGCTGCCACTTAATTACTTGTCTTTTGTGGCAACAAGCCACACTATGACTCTGCCACCAGACAGGGGAGCTTTCATCCTGACCCTGTGGGTGGACAACTTCCGTTTCTGGCAAGCTGGATATCCACCCCACAACCCCCCAACCCCCCCGGACCACAATCCAGATCCAGGGAGGTTAAAGCAAGAGTGATTATCCCCCAAGACTGATTGCTGGATCTCCCTACAGTTCGAAGGCCAGGAGCTGGAGCTGCCACTGAAAACTACAAAATGGAGTGTCTCCTCAGCAGCTTCTAGCCCCCAGGGGAGGAAGCTGATGGGTTCCCAAATACTGGTCCCAAAGTCCATGGGCCACTAACCCCTCACTTTATCTTAGGCATGCCTGTGTTGATACTTCTGGAATCGCCACAGTAGCTGGGGTCCCTCCAGTAGGCTGCTGGCCCTGCTGCCCCGGGGGCTAAAACCGCGGCTCTCGAGGGCCTGGGCTCAGCTCCCAGAGCGCTGTGCTGTCTGCTGCCCTGGTCCTTCCTGCAGGGCTGCTGGGTTGTCCTCAGCGGGAGGTTAGCTTCTCTGTGTTGTTCTGTGGGTGCTGGGGCTCCAGAAGTTGTTCAGAGTCCCCTTTTACATAGTTTGGAGGTAATCTGGAGGGGAGAGTGCCTTGGACATGCTGTTTCTACTCTGCCATCTTGGCTCCACCAGTGGTTGGTTTCTCTTTGAAATAATTTCAGTGACCTTTTCCATTTACTTCTATACAGTGATAGATTGATTATAAAAAAGCTGGCCCAACTCACCTGACCATAACTAAATATATCTTCATTATTTTCCTCATAAATGTTTACCACTTCTTTGGCAGAGAGAGAAAGAGAGAGAAAGAGAGAGAGAGAGAGAGAGAGAGAGAGAGAGAGAGAGAGAGAGAGAGGGAGAGAGAGAGAGATTGTGTGTGTGTGTGTGTGTGTGTGTGTGTGTGTGTGTGTTTAGTGGAGGTGGGAGTTGGTGATTTTCAGGTCTTCTTTATGGGTTGAACAGAATCATTAACAGATTAACAAACCTAAATATTCATTTTTTTCAAAAGACTTTGATCTCTTTGAGAGCTGGGTCTATTTATCCCCATTATTTTACACAGTGCTTGGCACATAGTAGGTATTTAATAAATGCTAGTTAATTGACTGACAAATCTGGAAACCTTTCTTAGTGTTCCTGAATTTTTTCTTTTGTATAAAAAGAATCCAAAAGAAAAATGATACATTAAAGATCAACCACTACATTCATACTGTAAGAGTGTATAATTCTCTTATGGGAATGGAATCTGAAGATCTTTCCTGCCCCTTGGGCCCTCTATAGGTTTAAGTGAATCTGAGAACCTTCCTTGATTTGAAAATATTCTCTGCTCCCTAATAGGCTGAATGTAGTCACATGGAACCTGTGGCAGAAGGCTTGTTTTTCAGGAATGCCCACAGCTTGTTATTTTGTGATTGGGCACTGGGTCAAGAGGGTTGTGACATTGTATGACCCAGGAGAATACTATATATACCATGATGTGAGGTTTTGCCCTGGGGATCACCTTGGGAAAAGTTGTGTGATTTGGCCAGATTAAACTCTAGGCAGCTGTGAAACCCCCGGCTTTGAAAACCCAGATGTTGGTGCTTCCCTCTCTGGTAACTAACTAGGTATGGATGTAGTGGTCAGACAGATGGAAGCCCTCTCTGCTGATATGTTTCTCTGTCTGTTTGTAATTTCTTTTTGTATGCTCTGAATTTCACCGTGTTGACTTTTTCCCCTGAACTAGGTAAATGATATATGTTTGATTAAAGTTAAGATTGTTAACCCATTTTGAGTTGCTTTCCTTTAGAAAAGCATATCTAAGAACCTGTACTAGCAGCCATCCTGGTTATGCTAGGGTACTGGCTGCTAAAATACTTAGTTCATTAACAAACTCAAAAGTCTGGACCAATATAATGGTAATTTAAAAACTGAACTGATAGAAATAATAAATTTACCACCACTAGGTTGGTGTCTGAGAAGTTATGAAACTTGAGATAAATTATGCCAAAGGACAAAACTTGGACCATAATGAGCAATTTCAGGAAAATTGACTTTTCTTTGTGGTATTTTATGTGTTCCCTGAACTATATTATATGCCTTCTGTTCTTGATTTGCTTATAGATAACCTCTCTGACCACCAGGTGCAGTTAGATTATTGAAACATAAGATGGTATTACAGAGAATATAAATGTTTCTTTTGGGCAGGCATTCAGGTCTTTCTAAAGCTCTTGGTTCTCTTGATATGTATCTTTTTCAAGGTGATGTATCTTTTGTTTAATGCTAGTGTATCTTTCAGAAAATAGAAGATATTAAGGTAAGAGAAGCACTAATCTCACTGTAATTATCTCCTAAAATATGTATGGAAAGATATCAAGATTTACTAATTGTAGCCTTTTTTCAATACTGCTCAATTCAAAACCATAATGCAACCATCAATCAAGTATGAACGTGAATAGCTAGGAAACAATTTTAATATATAAATTAGTTTATACAATTAGCATTAATAATGACTGCAGTTTAATTGAAATCTGAATTTCCATTGCTGACCCGGAAATGACCAAAAATATGAGTTGGAATTTTTATTATAACAGATATGAAAACCTATATAAAATGAGTTCATTTTCTACAAACATTAAATCTGGCTGAGAAATTACCCTTTTCCTCCTTGATGATGATAAGCATTACTTACTTAAGTATGAAGGTGATCATATAGACATTTCAGGCATGAGGACTCACTGGCTGACCTATATTTTGAATGGGGTTGGATATTGTTCAGATATAAACATCTGGCAAGCCCAGTGGAATCTTTCAACTGATAGAGCATGCCATTTCCATATGCTCTAAAACATCCTCTGCTCCAAAGAAGACTCGTGGTCTATCTGAAATTCACTTGAAGGGACAGAATACATTATATTAATGGAATGACTTGAAGAAAGGAATTATAGGCTTAGCCCTACCAGAGTTTTTGGCCTCATTGACGATTTCTTTGGCTTGAGAATAGAAGAATTTGACAGCAAGAACATGCTTGTTTTCTATTTTAATTTTGTTAAAACTATCAGAATTAATTTTTCTATTTGGATAATTACTGTCTCCAAAATGTCCAATAAGGAATCCTTTAGCTTCTGCAGTATTAAGACTTTAAGTGATATAGAACTCAGTAGTTACTGAAATGACTTATTTTACTTTAGGGTAACTTTTGTAATGTTAGAAGAAATTCCCTTTATGTGTAACCAAAAGCTGCTCTCAAACGTTTATCCATTTGGTTCTAGTTCTGCTAAAGTATAACAGAACTGACTTTTCTTTTATGTGTTACCCCTTCAGGTTAAGACATAGTTATCCTCTTTATCGTCTACAGTCTTTTCTTCTCTAGGCTACACAACAGAAGGTTTTCATTTGGGCCATAGAAGATAGGATTTTGATACTTCTTTGCCTATGGAACATATGAGTATGGTAATGTTTCATTTTAGTACAATTTAATAAATTTGAATTACCCCAAGAACTAAGTAGCATTTTATTAAACACAAGTATTTTTTGTTTTATGTATATATATATATATATATATAATCTTTACACACACACACAAACAACACACACACACACACACACACACACACATACTTCCTGACCTCTTCCTTTCATATTCTTTCCACCTTATAGTGTTCACTAAATCCTGAAATATGTTCATAAGGATACAACATCTCTTATTAAATTGTCTATTGTTAGCTGTTCTTTCTTTTGCTCATAAGGCAATGTGAAGAACTGGCAAACTCGTATCATAAATTCCAGCTGCCAGTATTATTAAATAATGTTGACTCCATTGAAATTTGTTCCACTCATCAACTCAATCATATCTGCATTCTTATTGTTATCTCTCAATCTCATAATCTCTTCCTCTTTTCAATTCAGTTCCAGCCTCACCATCTTCTTATCTACCTAAATATATCCCATCATCTTTGGAAATCTTGATAATCATGGCTTCTCAAATTCTCTTTTCTGATAATAATCATTTGTCTTTCCATTACCATACCTAAAACTGTTCTCCATCGTGGAAGTCCCTGGCTTAAAAAAATCAATATCTCTCCTTTGGGATTAAAATGTAATGTCTTTAGTTTGACATTTGCAGCCTTTCAAAAATTGCTGAAATTCCATTTTCCAATACTATTTACATTGCTCTGTTACAGCCAACAGGTTAAAAAAACTCAACATTTTTTCTGAAGTCAAAGTACTGTGTCTTACTTCAGTGCAGGTCTTTTTATCATTCCTAGAATGTACAGCCTTCTCAGCTTCATCTTACAGAGTCTCTCTGTTTCTTCAGGGTGCAGTTCACTTCCTTTACAAATGCCATCTATAATGCCCTGAGCTGAAATGTTCCCTGCCTTTTCCAACTTAGAACACTGTCTGGACTTCTCCTTTATTTATTTACATTCATCCCATATTACACCCTCTCTTTACATGTTATAGTTCCAATGCCAGGAGAATGAAAGCTTTTGGAGGGAAAGGAAAGGGTCAATTTTTGTCATCCTTCAATGTTGGTCCCTGTTATTGGTGGCATTGTATCTCAGCACTTGGCTAAGTGCCGCATGATAAAAGTATGATGCATTACAAGAAAGGTAACAGGACAACTTTTCCAATAAGGATTAATCTTTGCTTATTAAAATGTCAGGGTTTATATACACACACACAATATAGTATATCTGTAAAGTGAACTATTTAGTAATATCAGTGATATTTTACTATTTTATCAGTAGAAAGTCTTCTAAGTAAATAATAAAGGATCACAGATTTACAGCTGGAAAGAATATAAAAGATCATTTATTCAGACTTCTTTATTTTTTAGCTCAGGTATCTGAGATTATGAGATGTTAAATGACTTACCTATGGTCATAGAGATTACTTTGAATTCAAACACAGAACTTCTGATTTCAGAAGCAGTGTTTTCCTATTAAATTATACCACTATACTAAAAAAAGTACATATCACTAATATTGTAGCTACTCAACCAACCACTTTTTACTTTTATACATATACTTATGAATAAAACCTATTAATAAAATTATTTAAATAAATTTAAGAAAATGGCTTCTCCAATAAAGTGATATTGACACATCATTCTAACTGTGACCTTTCAGTTTTAGAGATCACTTATTTGATGACCTTGAATACAGCATAGAATTTGGAGGCAGGTTACAGCTTGGTTTTATTTCTTCCTTTGACACATATTAGTTTTGGTACATCAGACAAGTCATTTAATCTCCATGAACTTTAATTATCCTCTTATGACAAATGTAGAGTATAATAACTGTACAAATGGATAGAGGTCCTTGAAGTCAGGATTGCTTGAGTACAAGTCTTACATCTGATAACCACTAGCTGTGTGAGCAACATAACTAGTTAGTTATTAACTCTCAATGCTTTAGGCAATTTTCTAAGATTATCAGTTGCAGATAAGTTGACAACTTGTATTGGTAGATAACATTTTTCTCCTAGAAGTTTCCTTTATCAATGAAATCACAGATCCAGGCACTGCCCTTAACACTTTAAATAATAGTCATTCAGTATGGTAAAGAGACATATTGGAAGAAAATGATAAAATGGGTTCAAAGATAATTTTTTTTATTTTTATAGGGCAATTGGGGTTAAGTAACTTGCCCAAGGTCACACAGCTAGGTTTTTTCGTTTGGGTGTGCGTTAAGTGTCTGAGGCCGGAACCGAACTCAGGTCCTTCTGACTCCAGGGCCGATGCTCTACTCACTGTGCCACCTAGCCGCCCTAATTCTAATTCTTATATGTTCTCCTGAGAAACTATATTTAAAAATGCTTGCCTAAGGAGGCTTCTCAGAAGACCTTTTAAAGATTGTAAATGAAGAAAGGGTGTTCTAATTGATTTAGATCCCTCTTCAAGGATGTTAGAGGAGCTGCTGATGTATGGAAAAGCTCAGACAACTCTGAAATCTATCTTTACCACTATTTAATTAAAGTGACTGTAGAGAGAGACAGTATGGATAGGCTGCAGATCATGGTCATAGCAAAACTTTGGTTCAAGTTTTAGCTCTGACATATAGTACTTGAGAAGCCCTAAATAAGTCACTTGACCTCACTTGGACTGCTGTTCCCTCAGACCAGAAGTTGCAGAGCATTTGGGTATCTACATTACCTAAAAGATTGCTCATGGGGAGCTCTGTATACTGTTAAAATAATGTCAGTTTTTTTTTAAAGAAAAAATGACTTCAGAGTTTATTGGATGCATTTCAATCAATAAAAGGATTACTTAATGACTAGACTTACTTAAATAATATTTGTTATATTATTGTTGTATTTTTAATATTCAGACCAAGATACAAAAGTAAAAAAGATGAAATGTATTTCCAATAATAGCATTTATTTGAACTTATTTTGTACTGTAAAAAAGGAACAGCAGGTGGCGTCTTACACACAAAACATCATTTTTCATTGAAGAAGAAGGCTTAGTGGGATGAAACCTCTCTTACTAGCTATTCATTTCCCTATGATTAGCTAAACTCATGAAGCAAATGCAAAGGCTTAATGCTTGAAGAATAACTATTTTCTAAAATTGTAGTTAATTGCAAAACAACACCTATGTCAACCACACAGAGAAGATCACTTATCAACATGTGTAAAAATAATATCTCTTTTCATTAGGAAATCAATATGTACAGAGGCTTAGATGCGAAGCCCTGGGAGGAGGTTTGGACTCCTTAGGAAAAAAAAAAAAACTCCCCAAAACCAAAAGTTTCCTGTAACTGTGAAAGTTGCACAGTGACTCAGTGAAGGACTTCCCTGTTCATTGCTGCCACTCACACTTTTAGCACTCTCTTCACTTTTAATTAACTTATATTTAATTTCCTATTGATGGCAGGAATTGAGAAAACACACATTGGAAAGTTGAATTTTATTTGCAGAGTTGCCTTTAGACAGAATTGCATGTCAGGTAAAGTAGGTCTTCATTCAACTAATTTAATTCAATATATTATGTCTGTTCTGTATACAAGTGCCTGGGATAGACAGTGTAATAATCTATACTCCCTGATCTCTAGAACCTTGCATTCCAGTAGGGATGGAATATGATAAATGAATAGAATAAATTTAGACATGTCCTATGAGCGATCTGTAAAGGAATCATTACTTCCTGATGAAAAGAGTTCTGGGTAGAGAGAAAGATACAATCAGGGAAAGTTTCACCTTATTCTGTTTTCTATTTCTCTATTTTACCTTCAGTCTCTTATAACTTTCCAGAATGTTGTTTAATACTGACTTCAGGTATTCTACTTTGATACCTCAAGCAGGATGCCAAACATGTCATTTTTCTACCTCCATTAAAACTCACCAGCATTGGACCCTTTCTTTCCAGGGACTAATGATCAACCAACTTGAGCTGAGATGTTAATGGAAGACAATGGTTTAACAGGTTACCCAGGGTATAGCTACATTTTAAAGGATGGTCATTTAAGTAGATATTTCTTTTCGGGGAGGAAAGATGACCTTCTTTATGGACTTTTATATCACATTGTAGTGAAGAGAAGAAATGATTTAGTCTAAGTTTGTCGTATTCTTCAACTGTGCAAAATCAACTCTAATTGGGAAAGCCAAAGCATAGCAGATCTTCTGATTCTAAAGCAGGAGAGATTTATCTTTCTTGAGGAGGTATTACATTCCTGTTAAAGGGACCATGCAAGTATGTGAGTGACTTTATTTTGTGAGCCTGATGCATAGGATAATAGAATAGTCACCTAGGATAGTGGGAGAGAATTTTCTTTTTGTCATACTTCAGTTTGCTTACTGATATTCCTTTAATACTGGTAGCTTTTCACTGCACTCTTAAAAATGTAGGTGAAAAGACAAACATTCCTAGTAAATAGCCTTTTTTTTTTCAAATTAAGGAATCAATCTGAATAATATTTTCTTCCCTTAGAGGAGGCTTTGATAATGTATGAGGGTGACATAGGGTATGGCTAGTAAAATGATAAGGAGAGTGATAAGGGTAGTTGAAATAATGTGAGACCCACTAGAGAGTAGGGAGAAGTGAATGGAAAAAAACAATTTGCATTTTTATTGCATTTTGAGGTTTATGAATCCTTTCTTCACAATAAGCCTATGAATTAAGTAGGATAAATATATATTCTTATGTATAGGAAAATATGCAGAGAGTAATTCTGAGAGCTGGGGCACAAGTCCAAGCATTCTGATTCTAGATCTAGCACTCTTTCGACGAAGAATAACACTTCATAATTCTACTTAGGATGGACTATGTATGGTAAAAAGTCAGCAATCTAGGCTTACCTCCAGTGGTGATGAAATATTCTTTTTTTTTCTAAACAAATGCTTTATTAACTTCTGTTTTACATCTCTGGTAACTGTGACTACATATGGATGTATGTAATGGTCAGACAGTTGGAGGACTGTCTGCTTGAAATGTTTCTGTTTGCTTGTAACTTCTGTCTGTATACTCTGAAGTTCGGGGTGCTTACTTTTTCCCCTAAACTAGATAAATGATATGTTTGATTGATTAAACAAGATTGTTAACCCATACTAAGTTGTTTTCCTTTAGAAAAGCAGATCTAAGAACCTGTGTTGGCAGCCACCCTGGGGATGCAGGGGTGCTTGCTGCTACACTACTTTACAAACTGAAATTTACTATTTGCCAAAAATGATAAAACATTATTATTCTCTTTCATTGTTATAAGAAACTTTATCTGAGGAGGTCACACAACTTTACCAAATCTTTTTATTACTTTTTTTTCCCTCAGTGTTTAGATAGAGAACCAGGGGTGCATGTTGAGATTTGTTGGGTTCATAAGTTAATTGATATTCTGATGATAATACTTAACAAAAGTATATTCTTGGTGATTTGTATCAATTAATAGCCAGGTATGTCTATAATAATAATAACAATACATAACATTTATGTAGCACTTACTCCAAGCACTGGGTTAAGTACTTTATAAATATTACCTCAGTTGATCCAAAACAATCCTGGGAGCTATGTGCTATTATTATCTCCATTTTCCAATAAAATAAACTGAGACAAACAGAGGTTATGCAACTTGACCAGAGTCACACAGTGCATCCAGTAGGAATTCTAGGGCCAGGTCTGAACTGCTTTTTTTTTTAAATTTTTTTAACTGCAGACCCAGCACTATTCACTCTACTATCTATCTGCTTGGATCTTACACGGAATAGTTGATCTCGGACTGTTAAAAATTGAGATAATTCTTTTTGTTATGGGTTGGAGAAAAAAAAAAACAGACTCAGGAAAACAAATTGAATCTTTAAGTGCTTTTATCTCTTTTGATGGAAGATTGAATTGGTGGAAGAAAGGAAGATCCATTGAATTCTCCCAGAAAAGTAAAGATTAATAGAAAAAGAGAAGAAGGCATGGCAAAAATCAGTCTTCCACAGACTGACATTCAGATGGCCCATTGGGGAATTCCCTTGCCATCACTGTTAACTATGAGAGTGCAGCCTGAGAAATCACAACACTTTGCATGTCCTCTTCTGAGAAACAATATAAAAATAACTTGGGCATCTTTTCAGCTTTTGCCTTCACCAGAATCCTCTGTGGGGAATTTAACTTGACAGCTACAAAATTGTATGTACTTCTGTTTTTATAGAGAGAAAATCTTGGTCAATTTGGACATGTCAACTTGTATATACAGTTTTACAAAATACATATAAACCCTTTATAGCAGATGGGGAAAAGTGATGGTATGTGCTTTTTCATAGGGATTCCTGATAAATTTCTAATTGTGGATATGCATTCATTCTTAAGCTGAACTAGTGGTAGCCAAGATAAACCAATGATGAACTGGAATAGCTTCATTGAAGGAGGGAAAATAAGTTCTCAGTAAATTACTGATTTATATTCCTCACATTTTAAAAACTTTTTTAGAGTTTCCAGTTTTATGTGCATGCTTTAAATTTTTTCTCTGTTGTTTAGCCCAGCTTTAGTGAGAAAGAATCATTTACCAAAGGTAGAGCTTTATTTTCTATAGAATTTGCTTTACCTGCAATGTATATATTTCTATAAACTCTCATTATTTAATGCAAAAATGCAGTACTAATGCTTTCTGTCAAGCAAAATTGTAGCATTTCTATTTGTAATTCCAAAAACTTTTCAATATAAGCTTATATTCACCTTTGTTTATTGATGCTTACACTGTGGTTAGTGTAGATAGACTCTATATCTACATCAATAGCATATATTGATGCCTTTCATTTTTTTTTGCTATGTCAGCTGGCCCTCTTGACTTCACTGAAATTCTTTCATCCATAGTTTCTTTTGTCATATTCTCTAGAATTTTAATTACAAGACTTGGGTTTGGCACAGAGCAATCCCCATTTGTCTCCATTGCAATAATAGCAGCTAGACAATATAAATAAGACAAATGATTTTGCTTTTGAAATGCTATTGAGGGATCACATTTTATATGTTATTATTTAGGAATCATGTAGAAGAAAGTAGCATGAAAATGTGAATGTAATTAAACATTAGTCTTGTAATCACTTTATGGACTTTCATGGATGACCTTTGGCTCATATTTCAATTAGATATCAAAGTCCAAGGATCATAGGTTTAGAGGTTCAGAAGGAAAGACCAAGTATTTATATGAATGGAATAATTAATAAAAATATATTCCCAGGAAAATTAATATTTGTGGTCTAACGGCAGCTTTACGCAAACACACACACATACACACACACCCATATTTGATCATTTCATCTGTAGGTAATTTTCAAAAAAATTAAACCCCTTTTTCTTAGGTCACTCACTTATAGTCTGCTTCTTGAGAAAACATCCTAAAACAATGGAGTATTCATTTTGGGGCAGTGGATATTGAAGGAATGCTTCTATCACAAAGGAAGGCATGGGTGTCTTGGGCCTGGCCATCTTCCAAATATTTCAGAAAATATGAATGGAGAATTTAAAAGGACCCACACTGTTAGAGGTATTTCAATATTTTCTCCCACAATCCACAAGCCACATTTTACAACCATTGACTTAATATTAGTGATAGTGATTTGGAACAATCATATATATGGCAGAACCTAGATATCCCAAGGAATCATATCTAATAACACTTGAGAGCAGGCAGCCATAGACCATACATGCAATATAGATTTTTGGGAGAACACTGGACTAGAGTTAGATGTTTTGGGTTCTATGCTTAACTGCATTATTTTCCAATGACTTCATGAAGTATGTTGCAACTTGCACTCAGAGTTCATCAGTTTTTAGTGTTTTTCAGCATGAGACCTTTGGAATTGTCTGAAATCATTGTCTTGGTCATTCTTACAATATTGCTATTATTGTGTAAAATATTCTCTTGGTTCTGTTCACTTCATTTTGCATCAGTTTTCATAAATCTTCACAGGATTTTCTGAAATTATCCTGCTCATCATTTCTTAACTCACAGTAGAATTCCATCACAATCATATATCACAGGTTTTCAGCCATTCCCCAATGAATGTGGATCCCTTCAATTTCCAATTCTTTGCCACCAAAAAAGAGCTATTATAAATGTTTTTATACAAATAGGTCCTTTGACTTTTTTCTTTGATTTCTTTGGGATAAAAACATAGTAGTGACATTGCCGGGTCAAAGAATATGCAGAGTGAAGATTGTAAAATACGTTTTTATTTTCTGTAGTTTCCTTTCTTCATTTTTATGTGTTTTCTTTGCCAGTGGATAATATGGAAATATTTTGCATGACTTCACATGTATAATTGACATCATATACTTGCCTTCACATGTAGTGGAGAAAAATGGAAGGAGGGATGAAAAAATTAACTCAGATTTTTAAAAATGAATGTTAAAACCTTTTTACGTGAAACTGGGAAATATTTAACAAAATAAATGAAAATGTAGTTTAAAAATAAACTGCAATTTGCCATACCATGTACTGCAAAAAGAGACTTGCATTAACACAGGAAATAGAATTCTAACAAATTATCACCAAAATAATACACTTTGATCACGTAGGATTTATTCCGGGAATGCAAGAATGATTTATTATTAGGAACACCATCAGTATAATTGAGCATATTAACAATAAAACTAGCAGAAACCACATGATCATCTTAATAGATGCAGAAAAGGCCTTTGACAAAGTACAACATCCATTCCTATTAAAAACACTAGAAAGTATAGGAATAAATGGAGTCTTCCTTAAAATAGTTGATAGAATGTATTTAAAGCCATCAGCAAGTATTATATGCAATGGGGATAAACTAGAAGCATTTCTAATAAGATCAGGAGTGAAACAAGGATGTCCACTATCACCCCTGTTATTCAGTCTGGTACTAGAAACGTTAGCAGTAGCAATTAGAGAAGAAAAAGAAATCAAAGAAATCAAATTAGGCAAAGAGACCAAGCTATCACTCTTTGCAGATGATATGATGACATACTTAGAGAATCCTAGAGAATCAAGTAAAAAACTACTTGAGACAATAAATAAAGTTGGTAAAGTTGCAGGATATAAAATAAACCCACATAAATCCTCGGCATTCCTGCATATCTCTAATGAAACTCAACAGCAAGAGATAGAAAGAGAAATCCCATTTCAAGTCACTGTAGACATTATAAAATATTTCTGAATCTACCTGCTAAAATAAACCCAGAACCTATATATATAACAAATGGTCAAGAAAATCAAGGGAATTAATGAAAAGAAATGCTAGGGAAAGTGGCCTAGCTATGCCATATTTTAATCTGTATTATACAGCAACAGTCATCAAAACTGCTTGGTACTGGCAGAGGAGTAGAGTAGTGGATCAATGGAAAAGATTGGGCACAGGAGACCCAGCAGTTAATGAATATAGTAATCTATTGTTTGATAAACTGAAAGAGCCCAGTTTTTGGGATAAGAATGCCCTATTTGACAAAAACAGCTGAAAAACTGGAATACAGGATGGCAGAAACTGGGTATAGATCATTATGTAACACCATATACCAAAATCAAGTCTAAATGTGTGCATGATCTAGGTATAAAGGATAATACTGTAAGCAATCTGGGAAAGTAAGGAATAGTTTACCTGAGAGATTTGTGGAGAGAGGAAGACTTTAGGACCAAACAAGAATTAGAGAGCACTACAAAATGCAAAATGGATAATTTTGATTACATTAAATTGAAAAGCTTCTGTACAAACAAAGCCAATGTAACCAAGATAAAGAGGGAGGTGGGAAATTGGGAAAGAAGTTTTACAACCTATGTCTCTGATAAAGGACTCATTTCTAAAATATACAGAGAATTGAGTCAAATCTATAAGAATACAGGTCATTCCCCAATTGATAAATGATCAAAAGATATGAACAGGCAGTTTTCAGAGAAAGAAATTAAAGATATCTATAAGCATATGAAGAAATGCTCTAAATCGCTATTGATTAGAGAAATTCAAATCAAAACAACTCTGAGGTACCAATCTCTCCAGTAAGATTGGCTAAGATGACAAAACAAGAAAATGACAAATGCTGGAGAGGATGTGAGCAAATTGGAACACTAATGCATTGCTGGTGGAGTTGTGAACTTATCCAAACATTCTCGAGAGCAATCTGGAACTATGCCCAAAGGGCTATAAATAATTTCATACCCTTTGACCCAGCAATACCACTTCTAGGGTTATATCCCAAAGATATCATAGAAGAGGGAGGAAGACCCATATGTACAAAAATTTATAGCAGCTCTTTTTGTGGTTGCAAAGAATTGGAAATTAAAGGGGTACCCATCAATTGAGGAATGGCTAAACAAGTTGCGGTATATGAATGTAATGGAATATTATTAAGAAATGAGGGGGAGATGGTTTTCATATTTACCTGGAGAGGCTTATACAAACTGATGCTGAGCAAGAAGAGTAGAACCAGGAGAATTTTGTACACAATTACAGACACAACATATGCGTGATGACCGACTATGATAGACTGGACTCTTTTCAGCAATCCAGTGATATAAGTCAAACCCGAAAGACTCATGAAGGAGAGAAATGGGACATCCAGAGATATAACTAGAAAGAACTGAGCTTGAATCCTGATGGAAGCAAACTAATTGATCTTTTTCTTTTCACTGTTTGGTTTTATTTCTTCTTTACCATTTTTCATCCCACCTAGTACAATACAATTTTGTAATTGGACTAATGTTTAATATGAATGTATTTGCAGACCCTATACTGTACCATATGTGGGGGGTGCGGGGAGGGAGGTAAAGGAACTTTGAAAATCAAGGAACTATGGAATTGAATCTTTACTAACACTAAACTAATAAATTAATAAAAAACAAAACAAAACAACCCACAGGAAATAGAGAAGTATTTTTGAATGTCATTTATAGAGTCCTTTCTTAATAAAAAAATACCACACAAATGAAATGTTATAAAGCATATATTTTAAATATTAGAAGGAATAAGACGATGTCAGAACAACAAGTTGCTCTATTCCTCCCCTCTGGCCACCAGGCCATCATCTCATATCTTTTCTAAGAAGATATCAGACCTAATACCCAATGATATCCAACTTAATTAACCTTGCGTGCTCTGTTTCTAAAGCTGAACTAAAGGGAATGATTGAATCCACTGTAGTATTTACAACTAGAAATGACCGCAATCATCTCTTTTTATTTTTAGAGATGAGGAAACTGAGGCTCAGAGAGGTTAAGAATCTTGCCCAAGGTTACACATGTATATTGTAAGAGAAGACGAAAGGATAGATATTTCTTTACATGAACACTAATGGTGGAACTTCAGATGCTTATAGTACTTGGGTGAGGAAGGTATATTTAAGGTCTCTCCAGGAAACCTTCAAATAAATGAAACTAGTTTAGTGCTCATCATATCTGTATATAAGATAATCTATGCTCTTCACAAACAAGGTTTTATTTATTTTCCTGGTTTTTGTCACAGTCAATTTGCAAAGTTCAAAAAATATTTGATATTTAATAGGGAATTGAAGCCTGAGATAAATGAGGACAAAGTAAGAGAGAGTTCAAGTCACAAATCTCTGAAAATATAACCCAGGGGATGGGAAGAATGAGCAGATGTGATTTTTTAAAGACCTTGTAGAACAGAAGAAGTGATGCAGGGTAGACAACAAGGGAATATGTCCTCATCTTTAAAAAAAGGAAAAGAAAATGAAAAGATTAGATTTTTCAAAGCTTGGCCATTGAATTTGACTTTAGTTCCTGGAAACATTTTAGAATGCATAATTAAAGTGTGGTTTAGGAACATCAAGAAAAGTTTATGTTCCTTAAAATTCAGCCTACTTTCACAAAGAAAATTAAGAGATTCCAGACTAAGAATTTCATTTGTTGACAGTGGTCCTAGAGTATATAATAAAAATGCTGTCACTTCCATGCATTTATGTGTCAGCAAAAATATTTGACAATATCTGCCATGCTGCCCTTGTGAACAAAAAGATATATGACAGATTATTTTGCAATACCTTTGAATGATTAGACAGAAAAAGTGGTCATTAACAACTCAATTTTAACTTGGAAGAAAACGTCTAGTTGAGTTCCCCATGGATTTGTCCTTGGTCATTGGCTATTTAATATTTTTACCAATGAACTTGATGATGACTTGGACAACATGCTTTTCAGATCTGCAGTTAACACAAAGCTGGAAGGAAAAGCTAACATTTGGGTGAGAGTCAGGATTTGATTATTTTGACAGGGTAGAATGATGAGTTGATTTTCATAAGAGTAAATGGAATACAGACAAAGATCTAGTTTCAAATCTTGATTCTGACTCCTTATGCAAAACTCCCTATGCAAAACACGTAAGGTCTCTGAGCTTCAGTTTCTTTATCTGTAATAATGATAATACTTGCACTCACTGGACTGAGTTTAGAGAAGTACTTTGTGAACTTTAAAGTAATGCATAAATATTAGATCTATTAAGAGGACTGCAGCAGCAAGTACACAGGATGGCTGCTGGCACAGGTTCTTTCATTTGCTTTTCTAAAGGAGAGCAACTCAAAAAGGGTTAACAATCTTAGTTTAATCAAACATGTATCATTTACGTAGTTGAGGGGAAAAAGACAGCACCCCGAACTTCAGAGAATACAAGGAGAGGTTACAAGCAGGCAAACACACACACACACACACACACACACACACACACACACAGAGAAAACAACACATTTAAACAGACAGAGCTTCTAGCTGTCTGACCATCACATACATAAAGTTAGTTACCAGAGACAGAATCACCAACATATGGGTTTTCAAAGCCAGGGGACTCAACAGATTCCCAGAGTCTCATCTGGTCAAATCATACAACTCTTTCCAAAGTAAGCCCCAAAGCAAAACACCTGTCACCTCAGAGGTATACATACATACATACATACATACATACATACATACATATATATCAAAGGACATCACAACCCTTGTAAACCACTTGAGTACAAAGTAACAAAAGTTGTGCCTTCCTGAAAAAACACGCCTCCCACCACAGGCTCCATGTGGCCACATTCAACCTCTTAGGGGGCAGCATTTATTTTCGAATAAGGAAAGGTCCTCAAATCCACCTAGCCCTATTAAGGGGCAGGAAAGATCTTCAAATTCCTCTTGCCATTACAAATACTTATCCCCAATTGGGACTTCATGACTGTTATTTCATTTTTGTGGGTATTTATTCTTTCCTCCAGAAGGACCCTTTACTTTCTAGATAGATATAGAAAGGCATAGAGATATATAGATATACATAACTCTACAGATGTATGTATGTATACAGATATCTATATATAATCAATGTGTAGATCTACCCACATGCGTGCATATGTACATATCTGTAAGCATACATATATACATATGAACCTAAGAGAAGAGCAGCCATTATGGCATTTGAATAACTTGCATGTGGTCAACCTTTTGAACAAAATGCCATCACTCACACCCCACAGAGAATTTAGTAAAAGATCGCTGAGAAAACATGGAGCTACAAAGGTGAAAAAAAAGTCACATAGTTAACACACTAACACTTATTGAATAGCATCCAATATGACAGCCATTGCCACTAAAAACAGCTTTAATAAAGACTACAAATCCCCTTTTCTTTCCTCCTTTATACAGCATGTAGACATATAGGCACAAACCAATTTTTAACAATTCTGAATTTAACAAACTCCCCCAAGAGAGCATTTCCATAGACAAAGCACAGAACACAAAATACAAAATCTTTATTTATATTTTTAAAAATTGCTATAATGAAAATAAATAATAAGGTGAATATCCTCAATGATTGAGTGTTGGATAAACATAGCTCTAACGTACAAGATCAGAGTCCCATATTTTAATATTTTCAACAAAAGTAAAAGGAAATACACCAGGACTTTAGTAAATGTGTTGTATTAATTAAAACTTCCAAGCTTATGTATTCTCTTTAGTTCTTGTTTTCTTTTTTCTGAGAGAAATGAAATTTTTCATAAGTTAGGCTCCTCTCTATGCTTCTTCTTCCAGTCCGAGAGGGGTCAGCTTCCTCCTGATAACCCAGAGAGAAGGCCGAGTGCCTGACTATGGCACGAACTGGAAAGGCTCTTGAGCAGGTGACCCTGGCTTTTGAAAGACTTGCTCAGCCACACAGTGTCTGAATTCCTAGAGGCCATCTGGTGGGGACATCCTTTTGGAGGGATGATATTCCCTGTCAACACCGATAAGACAGTACCTTCAAAAGTCTACTTCCTGTTTCCTGACAGAGGGCATCTTTTACTGCCAGGGCAAAAATCAAAATCAGAAATTTCTCTTCACTGATAGGGAAAAGAAAAAGGCCTTTTGGGAGGCCCATGTTGTTGAAGACAGACCTCAGAAACAGCTGCAACAACCTCAGCAAGAAATACTACTGGCCAGGGGTATCCACTGATGCCTAAAAATGGATCAAGAAATGTAAGAAATGCCGAGAGAGGGGTGGCTAGGTGGTGCATTGAATAGAGCACCAGCTGTGGAGTCTGCAGGACCTGAATTCAAAGCCGGCCTCAGACACTTAACACTTACTATCCGTGTGACCTTGAGCAAGTCACTTAACCCAAATTGCCCTACCTTCCCCCCTCGATAAAGCAAAAAAATAAAAATAAAAAATAAAAAAGGCCAAGAGAAAAATAAAATGATGGCAGCCCAGGAAGCCTTTGAAGCTGGATCAGTTGGTCACCTCGGGAAGAAAGCAGGGCCACTAATTTTTTTTTTGACCCAGGACAAAAGGCCCTTCAGTTTTGAATGCCTACAGATATTTGGGCCTCTGGAGCAGACTGTCAGGGGATCCTGCTTTGCTTTTTTTGATTCTTGACTACTTTACATTATTGGTACATGCTTTGCCTATACAAACCTGCTCACCCAAAGAGACTAGCAGGATGATGCCTGAGCTGTTGAGAACATTTGGCTAACCCAATGGATCTTCAGTGCCCCAACTAAATAAATTGAAAATAGTCTTGAAATCCAAGACTTTGTGGGGGCCTTCTCTCCCTGGTCCTGACAGTAGACTTGACAAACTATAACCAATTTTTTTTTGTTGGGTTTTTTTTTTAAACAAATGCTTTATTAACATCTATTTTACATCATACATTTCCGCCAGATTTTGAATTACAATTATTTTCCCCCTTTTATCCCCCTACCCAACCTCCCAGAATAGCAGTCCCACAAGATATTGCTTCCTCCAATTTGCTCTCTCCCATACCTTCTCCCATACCCCCTTCGAGTTTTCCATTAGAGGAAGGTGAATCTTTGTGTCCCAATGCCTGCACATCTTATCTCCCAATTATAAGCAAAAGAGTATTAATAATAGTATTTATATATATTTGAAACATTTAATGTTAAGACCTCGGATTTCAGATCCATTTCCTTCCTCCCTTGTCACCCATTCCCTCTTGGGAGATAAGTAATTCAGTATATGTTGTACATGTCTAGCTATGCAAAACATTATCATAGTAGATATATTGTACAAGGCTGCTTATAATTCCCTCCCACTCATCCCACACCCCACCTGGTCCATTCCCTACATGATCCTGTCCCTCTTCTATAGTGGGTACTTCCAACCTCCCCTCCCCCCAAGGATGCCCTCCCATCCATCATCCCCCCTCTCATCCCCCTTGCCCCTATTCTGCTGCATGTTGAGATATCCCATTTAGTATGTATGTCATTCTCTCACTGAATCAAATTCAATGAGAATGTGGTTTTGCCTTTTTTGCCTTCCTATTCTCCCCCGCCCTTGCAACCACTTCCCCTTGCTTCTTGTACATGAGATAGTTTACCCTACCCTGTCTCTCCCCATCTCCTCTTGCCACTTTCCTCTCTCACCTCATAATTTCATCCCTTGAGTATTCTCCCTTCCCAACAAATTCAACCTATGCCCTCTATCCATATATAACTGTAACCATATATATACACATTAACATATATATTCATATAACCACACAGCCTTCTTCCATTATTTTCATAGTGAGAAAGATATCATCAGTCACAGTTATTGTTTTTCCATATAGGAATGTAAATAGTTCAACTTTGATAAGTTCCTTTTGATTTCTTTTCCCTAATTACCTTCTCAGGCATCTCTTTCTTCTTTCATCTGGATGTCAAATTCTCTATTCAATTCTGGTTTCTTCCTCAAGAATGCTTGAAAGTCCTCTATTCCACTGAATGACCATAATTTCCCCTGAAACAAAATACTCAGTTTTGCTGGGTAGGTGACCCTTGGGTTCATTCCCAGTTCTTTTGCCCTCTGGAATATCATATTCCATGCCCTTCAATCCCTCAGTGTAGAACCTGCCAGGTCCTGGGCTATTCTGATTGCGTTTCCACAATATTGAAATTGTTTCTTCCTGGCTGTTTGGAGTATTTTCTCCTTGATCTGGGGATTTTGGAACCTGGCTACAATATTCATGGGAGTTTTCTTTTTGGGATCTTTTTCAGGATGTGATCTGTGGATTCTTACAACCTCTATTTTGCCCTCTGGATCTAAAACATCAGGGCAATCTTCCTTGAGAATTTCTTGAAGGGTGATTTCTAGGTTCTTTCTTTGATCATGGCTTTCATGTAGTCCAATAATTTTTAAATTGTCTCTCCTGGATCTATTTTCCAGGTCAGTGCTTTTTCCCATGAGATATTTCACATTGCCTTCTAATCTTTCATTTGTTTGGATCTGCTTAACAGCATCTTGATTTCTCATAAAGTCACTAGCTTCCATTTGCTCCAGTCTAACTCTGAAGGAATGAATCTCCTCAGTGAACTTTTGAGATTCTTCTTCCATCTGGCAAATTCGACTTTTTAAGGCATTCTTCTCCTCATTGCCCTTTTGGGCCTCCTTTGCCATTTGAGTTAGTCTATTTTTTAAGGTGTTGTTTTCCTCAGTCAGGCTGTTGACCCTCATTTCATACTTTTCCTGCATCCTTCTCATTTCTCTTTCCAATTTTTCCTCCACTTCTCTTATTTGATTTTTAAAGACCTTCTTAAGGTCCTCTATGGCCTGCAACCCGCTCATGTTTTCCCCTGGGGCTTTTGGAGCAGGACTTCTGACCTCACAGTCCTTTTCCTGCTCTATGCCCCCAAAATAGGAGTCTAGGGTTGCATTTTTCTGTTTCCTTTGCCTTGGCATGTTGCCACTTAATTACTTGACTTTTGGGCTTGTTGCCACAGTATGTCTTTGTGGCCATAAAGAGGAATTTTCGTCCCGAACGTGTGGGGGGCAACTTCTGTTTCTGGCAAGCTGTAAACCCACCCACAACTTCCACCCTAGATCACAATCCAGATCCAGGGAGGTTAAAGCAAGAGCAATTACCCCCCAAGACTGATCTCTGGATCTCCCTACAGTTCGCAGGCCAGGAGCTGGAGCTGCGTCTGAAAACTACAAAATGGCGTGTCTCCTCAGAGGCTTCTAGCCCCCAGGGGAGGGAGCTGACGCATTCCCCAAATACTGGTCCCAAAGTCCATAGTACACTAACCTCTTACTTTGTTCTGGGCATGTCTATGTTGATAATTCTGGAGTCAACACAGATGCTGGTGTTCTGGGGTCTCTCCAGCTGGCTGCTGGCCCTGCCGCCTTGGGGCTAAAACCTCAGCACACGCTCGTCTTGGCTCCCCTCGCTCTGTGAGCTGCAAGCTGCTAGCTCCCAGAGCGCTGAGCTGGTCCTTCCTGCAGGGCTGCTGGGCTGTCCTCAGTGGGAGGTTAGCTTCTCTGTGTCATTCTGTGGGTGCTGGGGCTCCAGAAGTTGATCTGAGTCCCCTTTTACATAGTTTGGGGGGAATCTGGGGGCAGAGTGACTTGGATGAGCTGTTTCTACTCTGCCATCTTCCAAAACCAACATTTACATGAAGTTTTCTTCCTCCAGAACAGACCCTTGGCCTATGAGGAGGCAAAGGAGGGAGAGAAAGAGGAGGAGAAATATGTGAGAAGCCCGATGGATGAGTTATAGGAGGCCTCCTCTGTCCTTCATAAATACTGCCCCCTCCTGTGCCCCATAGGCCACAAAGAGCTCCCCAGACAGCTAGACAGACTCCCAGGTGAAAGCCCAAAAAGTGAGGACACACACTTGTGTTGTAACAGGCTTCCTGTTGAGAGGGACAATGATGTCTTTGCTGTGCTACAATGTGACCCATGCCAGGTATGTGAGGAGGCAGCATGGACAAACTGATCCGAAAATCTGCATCAAGTGCATAACCTGCAGATGAAGGATTGGGGCCAGGGCTGGACCCTTCTCCAGAGCTCTAGAAGCAGGGGAGAGCAGGGCAAGCAACTTGGGTCCCTAAGGAGGACTGTGGAATCAACATGGCTGGCCAGGGTTGGTCCCATCACTGCCAGAGACAGACAGATACACACAGAGTGAGAACTGTGCACAAACCCTCTTGTGATTAGTGAAATCACAATGTCAATATATACTTTTGTCTTGGGATCTCTAAAACAAAGCACGTCTGCCCCCCTTTTCTCTTGCCCTTATCCACCCCAATACTTACTTGCAAGGCTTCTACGGCCCAGCTTCTGTTTTCTCCTCCAAGGAGCCAGGATAGACAACAGTCAGCATACATATCTGAGATTTCTCCCTGTCATGGGACAGTCACTGTGCCCACCTACTGCGATACAGAGGCAGACATGAAACTGTTCTACCCAAGATTGCATCTGTGACTCTGGACCCCTAGTCTATGTCCCTCTACAAAGACACAGGATGTTATTTTATTAAAAGTTAAAATTTACTCTGGGGGAATTTTTTGGGAAATTTGCTGTGACAAAATTTAGTATAAGAATAATTTTAAATGTTTTTGATGTGTCTGTAAGCCTCACCTCTCCAGAAAAATTATTTTTTTTTTTTTGCTTTTTGGAGGGCAATTGGGGTTAAGTAACTTGCCCAAGGTCACATGGATAGGTTTTTGTTTGTGTGTGCATTAAGTGTCTGAAGCCGGATCCTAACTCAGATCTTTCTGACTCCAGGACCTAGACTCTACTCACTGTGCCACCTAGCCGCCCCTGATTATTTTTTTTTTAAGATGTGCAAAAAAAATTGTATTCCTCTCTTGTATTATGTACCATCAAAAATAAAGTTCTTGTTTGGTATTTTTAAGTAAACTTGAAGATTTCAAGTAGAATCCTATTCTCAGGCTAAATGATACTCCTAATACAAAATTGATGAGAAAAAATTTGGAGGACTTCATTCATTTGTGAGTCTAGTTTCAATATCACACCAGATCGTTGCTTTGTCAATTGATACTACTGTGTTTTTAAATAGAAAAAAGACATATATTGTATTAGTGACAAGCTTATACTGTACCTTAACATCTATATATCAGTCTATAATTCTAAAATTAATACATCTGATGTCCAGTATATTGTGGAATGCCATCTATTTGAATAAAAGTTCATTTGATTAAGTTTTAAGGTATTGAGTTTTTCCTAGTTTCTTCCCATTTATAATTTTCCCTTTTCTGGTTGAGTTAAGAAAAAGTGGAGTACTCACATGGCATAGTGGAAAAATCAAGGATTGTGTTTCAAGAGAATGATAATTTTGTGTTAGACCTGCCACTATTAGTGAAATAAAAGGCAAGTAGTTTTACATCTCTGGCTATTGGTTTACTTACATTTAAAATGAAGAATTTGGGCTAGATTATGATTCCTAAGGTTCTTTTAAACTACAAAACAAAACTACGTACCTATGATTTGAATTCATTTAAACATTCTGTCAGAGAGAATATTCATTGGAAGTGGCAATGATATTACTATTTGTAGATCTGTTAGTTATAACAGGGAACATTTGTATTGTGCTTTAAAGTATGTGAAATGCTTTGTATATGGTTATCTTGTTTGATGCTCATGACTAATTTGGGAAATATAATCACCAATTTACATATGAGGAAACTGAGGATTAGAGAGACAAAGTGACCAAATGAGTGACAGCAAGTCATGTATCTGAGACAAGATTTGAACTCTGGTCCTAACTTGAGTCTAGTAATTTATGTATTACACCAATATATAAATTATATATTACACATGTATGGTAATATAATCATAATATACGTCTATTTTAAGCAGAATCAGTCAGTTATAGTTTGAACTGGTGCATTGTAAAGCATGAAAACTGGAGAAAAATGTATTAGAAGAGTAGATTTTCAGAAGAAAGGTTTTATGGGTACAGAATAAAGCACTGTTCCTAGTATGAAGATGTGGCCTTCCGAAAATTTGGAGTATGTAGACTTAGAAGGAATGATACAGAGAAGAGGGGAGAGGAAATTAAGGGGGAGAATGAGCTCATCACACTGAGTATAATTCTGATTCCATTAGTCCACTACAGCTGCATCATGCTAAATGGTAGGATAAATAACTGTCTCTTACTTTAATTTTTAAGCAGTGTCAAGATAGAACAGAAGCTGGAAAGTGCTGAAAAGTGTTCATCTTCCCTAGTTTTGATATGGTGGTTTCCATTTAAGTATCCATAGTATTTTTATATGTCATAACGCTACTTCTGTACAGCAGAATAATTATACTCTTCATCCTCCCACTCCCCAATTGTGATAGCATATTCCCATATGTAAAGAGAAACAACGATAATATGTACAATGCCATGTGACATATCATCCTTCTGTATTTAATTTAAATCTCATATTTGGGAACTAACATACCAAGTATAGGGTTTTTTTTTGTCTGATTAAGGATACATAGTTTTAAAGATAGAAACAAAACCTTAAAGAGTTTATTTTGTCATCTCCTCCACTTTAGAAATGAAGAAAATGAGAGCCAGATGGAGCTCAGACATCTCTTCAATAAGGTCATTCTTATGCTGCGTTTATGCTGATAAATGAATTTGAGCCTTAGAGTCAAATGCTTGTTTCATTCATCTGACCCATATATAGATAAGTCATTTCACTTTAACAGAAAATTTAGTTTGGAATATGTGATTTATGTATAGACTCAAGTAATTTACACTACATCTATGGCAGCAGAATTGCTTTTGCTAACTCTAATCTGATTTATGATCAGTGGAGAGTGTAGACTCATGCCTTGAATTCCCCCTTGTCTTAGAGATATGAGCAGTAGAGTTGGTGAAATTTTGAAGACCAGAGATTAACGGTATAAAATATGTTTCTGCTTTGACTTTAGCAAGTAACAAATTTTATTTTGTTAGTAATTAGTGACCAATGAAATGGTACTTGTCAAGATGAAAGTTTTAAAGACTGGTTGCCTCACTTCATTTCAGGCTTATAAAAACTTTAACTCAATTAACTTTCATCATGTTCAAACACAGCTATTCATGGTTTGATAAAACTAGTCTACTTTGCAAATGTTAGTGGGAAGGTGGGATCATCTCCTTCATGAAGATATATTATGGTGCAGGGAAATTCTGTGCTATGGGTCTTGTATTTAAAATTTTGTTTTATTTGACTAAGAAGATGATGCCCATCTGGTCCTATAGTGTCTGTGATATTTCTGAAAGTCTGGACTGGTTGGTGTCCTAGGCAACCATTTAATGTGAAGGAAATCCTAAGTGTTTCCCAGCCTGTCTTATGCACAAGGGACCCCAGCTACCATGTGTTTATTTCAAGGTACACTGCTACTAGCCTTCAGTGACTATAGCAATGTGGTGCCTGTCACTTTGTCCCTCTGGACCCATTTTTGTTCAGGACTTCAGATATTTAATCGTAACATGTAGGATATAAACATTCAGTTAACGTGCTGTTTTTTAATGACATTTCTTTCAAACTGGGCTGCCTTCTAAGAGTAGTTTGGCAGGAACACAGGCTAGGCTATGTTAATTCCATAGATACTTGCACATTCCCCCAAATCTCTGCTTCATTGCGTTTTTTTTTTTTTTTTTTGGTAACTGCACCAATAATGTTGTAAAATTGTGTTTTTCTAATTAGGCAATTCAATTTTCTGTTCCTGATGTTAGTTGTAGCTTGGTGAATCTCAGGCTTTCAGGATTGGGGCCGAAAGACTGATTTGGTCTCAATTAGATGGAGCTGCATATACTTTATGTGAATGCTCATTAAAAGACTTTGCAACAATCTGTTTCTCTTGGAATCTAGGCATTCTAGACCAAGAGTTAGTGGATTTTCTTTTCTGTCACTGATTGTACAAAAACCATGAAGACTGGTACCACAAAGCAGGCTTTTCTGAAGTCCTGGATTATAATGGCCTGTTTTACTTGTGTTCTTTTTTTTATGAATGAAAGCTATTGGTATTTAGGCATTAGCTAGGTAGCACAGTGGATATAGTGCTTGGCCTAGAGTTAAGAAGACTCATCTTCCTGAGTTCAAATCTGCCCTAAGACCTTTACCTGGCAAAGTCATTGAACCCTGTTTGTATCAGTTTCCTCATGAATAAATTGAGCTGAGAGAAGGAAATGGCAAACCACTCTTGTATCTCTAGCAAGAAAACCGTGGGTGGTGTCACAAAGACTCAGACATAACTGAAACAACTCAACAACAATTGACCAGTAGTTGATTGAGAGGCAGAACTGTCTGCTAAATGTAGTTTAATCTCAGAAAAATCTGACAGCGAATAATATGCAATGAAGGAGGCTTTTAAAATGATCACACTGGGGGCAGCTAGGTGGCACAGTGAATAGAGCACCAGCTCTGAAGTTAGGAGGATCTGAGTTCAAATGTGACCTCAGATACTTGAAACACTTCTTACCTGTGTGGCCTTGGGCAAGTTGGCTTTGCCCCTCCACAGGAAAAAAAATGATCATGCTGTATTGCTATTAAAATCCATTGGGAAAATCCCTTCCAGAAATCATATAGAATGAAACATAAATATTTAAAGGACTGCATTTGTGCATTTTCTTTGGGAAAGGAATAAAGATTGCTTTATATGTAATATACATTTGGTACATTGAGTACCAGCCTATGATTTGTGGATCCCTGTTACCTCATTTGGGGAAAATTAGGGTGCTAAATGTGTCAGAGGCTAGAATGCTATAGTCATGAAGATCTGACTGTGAATCTTACCTCAGACACATACTGTCTATGTTAACTTAGCATGTCACTTAAAATTTCTATATCTTGGTTTCCTCATCTGTAAAACAGGGCTAAAATTAACCCACTAACAGGGATACTGTGGGAATCAAATGATTTAAAATATGTTAAGTGTTTGCCAACCTTGAAGTGCTCTCTAAAGGTTTTTAGTAAACATTTTCTATATCACACATAATTTTAAAGGCTTTTTTTGGAAGAAGTTCAAGTGATGGCAATAGCCAAATGAGAAAAAAAATAAAGTAAAAAAAGTAATTAGTATGTGGGTTACTATATGCCTGGAATCATTCAAAACATTGCAGATACAAGAAAGAAACAAAAACTGTCCTTGCTCCCAAGGAACTTCCATTCTAATGGGGGTAGGAATAACATATAAAGCAGAAAATACATGAATAAATATAGAGTAGATAGAGAGTTACCTTCGTGGAGCGTAGTACACCATTTGAATCAGGTTGGATGAGAAATCAACCAAATTCAAATGAGCCCAGAGTCTTTGAAGGGGTAACAGACTTGGTTAGAGTAAGACAGGTTCTTATCTAAGTATGAATTGTTCACTCTGAATTCAGATTATTGGTATGATGTATAGAGATACTGGTGATTTTTTTTTGGGCAGCAATTTATAAATTTGGAAAATCAGCTTGAAATGAAAATTAGTACATAATTATAAAACATTATCCCACACTTTATTAGCCATTACTTATTATGATTTACACAAAAGTTTCTCTTGTTTATAAAAAATATCGCTGTCTATTCAGAGTAATTAAGATTGTATGAAAGATTATCTAACAGCAGAATTTCTATCTTTTCCACTTAACAGAGAATCTCAAAGTAATTTAGTGGGAAAAGCATTACACTAATTTTAGGTACATTCAAACTGTTAAAAAAATCATTTTCTTTTTCTTATGAGGACATTGTCTTTATCCTAAAGCATCCAGATTCTAGTTTTAGCAATAAAATGCATTTAAAATGTTTCCCTTAAAAATGAAAGGAAAACTTACTGTTCTGTTTAGGAAACTATACTAACATATGCTGTGTGATTTTGTGTTGTTCCAGAGTCAGTTGTTCATGACACACTATCTCCTTTTCGTGGATAAGTTCCAGGACTTGACTGTCTGGCATCAATTATTGCTGTCTTCCTGCTATATCCTTGCTCTGATTGATTGGCTACCACTTTGATTCCTTTCACTTTTTTTCTTACTTTGACTCCTGTAAGCATTCTGTAGTCAAAACTGGGAAATTAACTTATTTCTAAGTGGTACTCAATACTAGCTAATGACAGCTTCAAACGTATAAAATTAATCTTTTCATGTACCCCAAAACCTTTCAGTTCTTGTTCCAGAGGGTCCAGATAAAGACCTTAGACAATGAATCACAATACATCTATAATTACACAACTCAATCACAGGTCTGTTATAGCCAGAGAGAAATTTAAAAGTTATCTAGTTCAATTCCCTAATTTGATTAGGAGACTTGGGCATACAGGGCACTTAAGTGTAGCAGCAGCTAGTCATCAGTGACAAGACCAAAAGTCATTTCTCTTAACTCTAATATTTCTATTATACCTGGTATAAAAAAGTATCTTTATTAGGAGGAAATTTGGGAGAGGGGGAACAAAGAATGAGGACTACTGAATGTAGTCATGAAGAGGGTCATAATGCCACATGTATATCTATCTTTATGCTTAATGTCTTGTGAGATATCTTAGCATATTGATTTAAGCAGAGCATGCTAATTAGGAGGACATTGGCTCTTCACCAGAAGTTGAATAGAATTGAATGTTGGCTAAGGACCACACACATTATTTCCAGGAGAGCTTGTGCATGATATAGCATATATGGTGATTTTTTGAAATGTACTACCAGATGGAGATGAGAGTTGATGTTTAACTCAAAAAAGTTTGGTATTGTCTGTGTTATGATAGAGTCCTTGACTCTGGATTATGCTTTCAATTATATCTGGAACATTTTATAATATGCATACATATTGGCATATGTACATATAAATGGACAATATGTATATGCACATGTATGGTACATACATACACCTCTATATTTGTGTGCCTGTATGTACATATGCACAAATATGAATATCTACATGTGGATATACATGTAAGCACTTGACATTGAAAGTAAAATTTCTACCTATACACACACACACACACACACACACACACACACACACACACACATCTTTCAGTTCTCTTAGTAGCTGGTAAATAGTTGCTAAAAAAAACCCCTTTCTGGACTGGTGTTAAATGACCTAGGATGGGTCAAATACATGATGATGCATCATTGGAAAGATAAACATATAGAGTTTAAAATGTCTTGAAATTCAAAGAAAGAGGAGTGTGCCTAGAGGGTCTATTTGAGGATACTCCCTTAGTTCTATTTGTTAGGATCAATAGATTATAGAACTTGAAGAGAACTTAGAGGCCAGAATCCAATGCTGTCCTTTATTGATGAGGACATTTAGGCATAGAGACTTCAAATGATTTGTCCAAGATCACAGAGATGACTGAATCGGGATTTTAACCCAGGTTCTCTCAGTCAGATCCCAGAGCACTTTTCTACATTACATGATTTCTAGACACTTGGGTATTTGAGATTTTTATAAAAGTACTGAATCAGAAGCAATGGCAAGGAGTAAAAACTTCTCTAGTCCATTCTGCTTGCCACCTACCCCAAGTATTTTCCTTGTACTTAATATTTCTTGCCAGATTCTTACATTCTAGCTATTTTCCTCTTACCACAAAGGACTTAACCATGGATGTATAGTATTGGGCCTCAGCCAAGTACTTAAATTCATAAGCAGTGCTATTTTGATGAGTAATAGTATTTGTCAGCAGTGGTGAAGCTCTATTTAAATAAACCAATACTTGACTTCAGACTTGTTTTCTGCTTGGGAATGTTTACTGTAAACATTTTAGAAGCCCATGGAGGTTCAGTATTTGGTACTAGCCCCCATTATTTTATAAGTGATCTCATTTTAAAAGCAATTAAATGTAACAAATCTACATGAACACGAGAGCTCATGATGTTTTGTTTATTAATATAACTGGTTGGCTTTGCTCTCCTTTGTTCTATTCAGTACAAATGGATTTCTTTATGTGGGCTTTTTTTTAACATGGGTACCATCAACTTAGAAAAGTCAAGACCAAGGGAAACCAATTAAATGGCATTCCTTGAAGTTTAATTGATTGGTGTAACTCTTGCCTTTATTTAAAAAAAGAATCACCTAAAAGGAAGAAAGAAATTAGGATTTATTAATTGTTCATTTTGTTTCACACACTATGAAGATGACCCTTTCCCTCAAAGCGCTTACATTATAATGGGGGAAGACAATACTCCCAAATAAGCTAAAAAGCAGTGGTATGGGAGAGGTTAAGACAAGGGGAGAGTGGTTTGGAAATTTGAGAACCAGTGATATAAGAAGAGGGCCGGGTTTGGGGTATGGGGAGAGAGAAAGACTGGCCTGGGGCATTCCACAAAATGGAGACTCCAGGAGTAACTCACTAATGAGAGAACAGGATTGACTTTACCAAAGGATGTTCCATATTGGGAAGGAAGGCCATGGGGGTGGTTGGATTTTTCATGGTAAGGAGAGAGCACAGGGACTGAGGAACATTGCAAGATGAGAATAAATGGTTAAGAATTGTAGGCACAAAGAAAAGGGCTGAAAAAGGAAAGCAGGTCAATGAACATCATCTTAATTTTATGTTCAAATCTTCCTTATTTCCTACACCTTAATTTATATGTTTAAGGAAAAGCTATAGGAATGAAACAAAATGCTTTCTAGATTGACTGGTAAGTGACTCAACTCACCATACTTTACTACTGTCAACCTGGCTCCTTCTCAAGCTGCATATCATTGGAAGATTAGAAGAATACATTATTTTTGCTGAGTCCTAAATTCTGCTGTAGGCAGAGTTCTGTGAGTAAAAGAGAAGAGGTACAATAAGTCACTGCGAATGGCAGTCTTTTAATATGTGCAAATAGAGTTAAATGAATATTTGCCTCAGTCAAAGTTTTTGGCAATGAGAGTCATTAAAATCATTGAAGATTCCTCTTTTTTCTTCATCTCAACTGAAATAAGACTGTCTTTAAATATTCTATATAATAACCTTATGATGCTATTTATAGTGCTTTGCTATTTTATTTATTTTTCTTTTTCCTTTTTCCTTTTTGGAGGAGGAAAGGTAGGGCAATTGGGGATAAGTGACTTGCCCAAGGTAACAAGGATAATTTTTGTGTTAAGTGTCTGAAGTTGGATTTGAACTCAAGTCCTCCTTACTCTAGGGATGTAGCTCTATTCCCTGTGCCACCTAGCTGCTCTGCTTTGTTATTTTCCTTGCTTTAGTTTGAAATTTTACTTTCTGAGCATTGCCCAAGTCATTTATTGTATTAAATATAATATTAAAAATTAGTTATCCTACTTTAAAGCATGAGTGTGCAGTTCTTTCTGCCACAGGATAAATAGGAGTTTGCATGGGAACATGTGTGGCTTGTTCCACACATAGGAAGAGATCTGTCAAACAAATGAAAAAAGCAAACGCATATTTTTTTACCAAAATTGTTTTAAAGTGTAAAATCAGGAAAATGAACAGAAATAATTTATATGGTGCATGAAATATGAAGGCAATATGGTGTATTGGATACAGACCTGGCCTCAGAATCAATTATTATCTGGGTTTAAGGCCCATCTGTGACATATACTGGCTGTGTGACCTCGGAGAATTTGTTTAACCTCTCAATGCCCCAGGTTATTAATGGTGAATTTATAGTATATCAATTCCCCAAAAGATATTTTGTAGACAGTCAACAGAATAGGTGTATATTTTTGTTTTTGTTTTTTACATTTTGTATTTATTTACTATTAGTTTACAACGTTCACTTCCACAAGTTTTGAGTTCTAAATTTTCTCCCCCCGCCATGGCAGCATGCAACCCAATATAGATTCTATATATAAATCCACATTAAAGATTTATAACCAATGGAATGAATAATGAGAAAGAAGAAACAAAACAAAATAAAAGAGGGAGAAAATAGTTTACTTCAATATGCATTCAGACTCCATAGTTCTTTCTCTGGATTTGGAAAGCCTTTTCTTTCATGAGTCCTTTGGAGTTGTCTTATAACCTTGTATTGCTGAGATGAGCCCAGTCTATCAAAGTTACTCATCACAGATATGACATGTTTGTAACTGTTTATCATGTTCTGATTCTGCTCCAATCACTCAGCATCAGTTAATGTAAGTTTCTCCAAGTAATTATGAAGTTTGTTTGGTCTTCATTTCTTATAGCACAGTAGCACTCCATTACATTCATATAACACAAATTTTTCAGCCATTTCATACCCATTGGATACCCATTGATGGGTATCCAATTTCCAATTCTTTGCCACCACAAAAAGAACTGCTATAAATGTTTTTGTACAAACATGTCCTTTTCCCAGTTGTGTGATTCCTTTAGGATACAGTCCTAGAAGTGTTATTACTGGATCAAAGTGTATGGATATTTTTATAGCCCTTTGGGCATAGTTCCAAATTGCTCTCCAAAATGGTTGGATTAGTTCATAAATCCACCAACAATGCATTAGTCTTCCAATTTTCCCACATCTTCTCCAGAATTTATCATTTTCCTGTTTTTTTCATGGTAACTAATCTGACTGGTGAGATGTGGTACCTAAGACTTGTTTTGATTTGCATTTCTTTGATCAATAGTGATTGAGAGCATTTGAATAGGTATAAGTTTTGATTAAATCACAGAAGCAAACTCTTTCCCTGAGTGCACAAGAAGTCATCAGCAATTGATATCTCTTTTTTCATTAGTGGTGCTCTTCCTACTCTGAGTAGGAAGAGTCTTGCATTCAACTGTGTCTGTATCTATGGCTATATTGATGAGATGTCACAGAATATGTTGAGACAAAAGAAAAAGATCAGCACAGTATTTTGTGGATTAAAAACAGCAGCAACAGCAATGATAACAAAACAAACAGTCTCTTGGGTTTTATTTTTATTCTTAGTGCTAATTGATATATCATGAGAAGATAAATTTTCAGCTTACTTTCATTTTCACTTTTGTCTCTGGTGTCTCTGGAAGAGAGGATGAAGTGACAACTTTGCCTCACTTAAATCCAAGTTGTGCATGAGTCTAGATGTCACCCTATGATGGTGTTGGTCCTCTTGGAAAATGAAGGATGAACAACAATCTTCCATTATTTACATTCAGTTCCTCCAAATTGTACTACTTGTATTTCCTAGGCATGGCATATTAATTTTTTTTAATCTCTGCATCTTTGTAAGTGCAAAGACTTTATGTAGAATACCACCACTTTCACTAATTGCAATCTTACTCATCTTTCAAGAATGAGCTAAAATGCCACATTTTCCGTAAATCTTTGACTTATCCTTTCCCTTGGAAGTGAGGAGTCTCAATAGTAAACTCATATCACTATACCTTTTTTGCTAAGAAGCTTAATAAAATGGTGACAAAGCTATTTGTGCTTTTTGATGATACAAGATTGTAAACTTTGTTGAGGCAGGTACTGTTTTTTCATATGAATGGATAGATTGCCAGCCCAAAAGTTAGGGAAACTCCTCTTCCTGGACCCAGACACTTACTAGCTGTGTGACCCTGGATAAGTAACTTAACCCTGTTTGCCTCAGTTCCTCATTTTTAAAATGAGCTGGAGGCACTCCAGTATCTTTGCCAAGAAAATCCCAAATGAAATAGTCACAAAGAGACTAAACAATAGCAAAAACAAAAGTGGATACAAAAATATATTTTGGTGGCAAAGGCTGTTGTTTTATTGATATATAAGGAAATTATTTTATTTTTATTTTTCCCTGTGCTACTAGTTTCTTTAAGATACAATGTGCCCTATCCTTAAATAGACTAAATACTCCTGTCCCACTCCACAAACCCCAACTGGCAGTAATATGAGCAAGTGATTCCTATTTCAACTTTGATTTGTTTTCTAGTCAATAGAAGCCTATTCAACAAGAAGGGCCTCTGGAATTAAAAAAAATATTGAAGTGGCTCTAATTTCATCAATCATAGAACTTGTTTCAGTATGGTTTGTTTCAAGAAGTTTCTAAACCTTATTACAGACTTGGCAGATTAATTTAGATTAAAAAGCACACGTTTTCACACAGACATACAAAGAAAGGTTTTCTAGCAATTGTTATTTCTTTGAGCTTTTGTTCATTCAGCAGACATTAATTAAGCACATTTTAGAAAAGACACTGTAGCCATACCTGGTGGTAAACATCTCTAATTCCTGCAACCAGGGAGGCTGAGGTTAGTAAGTAGCTGGACTTTAGGAATAAAAAGCTATGGTAGAATAAGTCTAACCGATCTACCTCAAATCTTTTTTTTTTGGGGGGGGGGAACATTATGAACTTTTTTTTTTTTGCTTTTTTTGGTAGGCAATTGGGCTTAAGTAACTTAAGCCCAAGGTCACATGGCTAGGTTTTTTTTTATATTTTTCTTTTTTATGATATTTATTTTTTGTCTTTATTAATTTGTTTGTTTACATTTAGCTTATATGGTTCAATCCCACAATTCCTTAAGTTTCAAATTTTTTCTCTCTCCCTCCCCGAAACACCGCCTCATGGCGGCATACAATCAAGCATAGGATCTGCAAATACTTTCACATTAGACATTAGTCAGGTTATAAAGACGGATTTTATCAGACAGAATGTAAAATGGTAAAGAGGAAACAAAACCAAAGAAGAAAAAGAAAAAGATCAGGTAGTTTGCTTCAATCTGGATTCAAACTCAGTTCTTTCTAGTTCTTCCTCTGTATATAGACATCTCTCTACATCATGAGTCTTTTGTGATTTACTTATATCACTAGATTACTGAGAAGAGTCCAGTCTCATAGTTGGTCATCACACATATGTTGTGCCTGTAATTGTGTACAAATTTCTGCTGGCTCTATTCTTCTCACTCAGCATGAATTTGTATAAGCCTCTCCAGGTAAAAATGAAGTCCGTCTGCTCCTTGTTTCTTATAGGACAATAGTATTCCATTATATGCATATACCACAACTTGTTCAGCTATTCCCCAAATGATGGGCACCCCTATAATTTCCAATACTTTGTCACCACAGAAAGAGCTGCTATAAATATTTTTGTACATATTGGTCTTCCTCCCACTTCTATGATCTCTTTGGGATATAACCCTAGAAGTGCTATTGCTGGGTCAAAGGATGTGAAATTATTTATAGCCCTTTGGACATAATTCCAGATTGATTGCTCTGCAAAAAGTTTGGATCATTTCACAACTCCACCAACAATGCATTAGTGTTCCAATTTGCGCATATCCTCTCCAGCATTTAAAAACTACTTTATAGAGCTAGAAAAAATAGTAACAAAATTCATTTAGAAGAACAAACAATCCAGAATATCAAGGGAATGAATTAAAAAAAATGCTAGGGATGGTGGACTAGCTATTCCAGATTTTAATCTGTATTATAAAGTAGCAGTCATAAAAACTATTGGTACTGGCTGAGGAATAGAGTAGTGGATCAATGGCATAGATTGGGCCCACAAGACTCAGCAGTCAATGACTATAGTAATCTATTGTTTGATAAAACAACAAACCCCAGTTTTTGGGATATGAATGCACTATTTGACAAAAACTGCTGGGAAAACTGGAATATAGTATGGCAGAAACTGGGCATAGACCATTATCTAACACCATATACCAAAATCAAGTCTAAATGGGTGCATGATCTAGATATAAAGGTTGATAAAATAAGCAATCTGGGAGAACAAGGAATAGTTTACCTGTTAGATTTGTGGAGAGGGTAAGAATTTATGACCAAACAAGAATTAGAGAGCATTATAAAATGCAAAATTGCTAATTTTGATTACATTAAATTGAAAAGCTTCTGTACAAAGAAAGCCAATATAACCAAGATTAAGAGGGAGGTGGGAAATTGGGAAAGAATTTTTACAACTCATGTGTCTGATAAAGGACTCATTTCTAAAATATACAGAGAATTTAATCAAATCTAGAAGCATACAAGTCATTTCCCAATTGATAAATGGTCAAAGGATATGAACAGGAAGTTTTCAGAGGAAGAAGTTAAAGATATCAATAAGAATATGAAGAAATGCTCTAAATCACTATTGATTAGAGAATTGCAAATCAAAACAACTCTGAGGTGCCACATCTCCCCAGTCAGATTGGCTAAGATCTACCTTGAATCTAACAGCAATGTAATGAATTCTCAGAAGGAATGAAGTGAACCAGTGTGAAGGACTCACTATATTGATGTTGTCTTTAGTGCAGACACCCATTTGGCTTAGCCCACCAGAGATTGGAATTCCTAAGTTCTAGCCACCCACCAGCCTCAGTTTAAACCTTCTGTGATGTCAGTAGTGGGATCAGGCACTTGAGTAGACATACTTTGTCTAGCTTATGGGAGATATGGAGACACAGTCTACTAATACTAATAGAAGTAGCAAGGTGTTTGCTAGCTAGTAGAAACATAAGAATAAAGAAAGTAACCTAAATACTTTATATTAAAATGAGAAGGGTACTAGTTACAAAAAGAAAGTGTGATTTGAGATCCAAGTGGGGTCATTATTTATCAGAAGGTTTCCCCTTCAATAAACTAGAGATAATCCCTACATCACCAGGTAGTTGTTAGGCTCTTTTACAGTACTTAAGGTACTATATTCTTTTGGGGATAGGGTTTATTAACTCTTGTGAATTTTTCTATATTTTATTAATTAAATTTAACATTATTCAATCGTGAATTATCTGCCACTATAATTTTTGTAGTGATTTATTGCATTTAACCAGGACTGATTTTGAAAGTGCAGTCGGTTCTATGTATGCCTACTTGGGACATCTGCATGTCTGTGGAATGAGCAAGCCCCAGGTAGGGTGCAAGTTGTAGAATTAGGGACATTCCATTATCTCTAGGTGTCCAGAATTGAATGGTGTTGGCATCTGTTTGGCTCTGGGAAATGCAGTGAATCATAAAATATAACTTCACTTGTCTTAAAAGGATCCACACACATAACAGACTAGCTTTTGGCTAAAATAAATCTATCAACATGTTGCTCATAAAGACTATGTTGTTTTCTTCTCTAGAGATTTTAGAAGTAGAATAGACATACTTTTTATTTGTGTGACTTTGTATGGTGTTTAGGGTGGAGGTAGGAGGATAAATTAAATTACTAGAGGTCCCCTTTAATGTTAAAATTTTTTCATCTGAATCCCTTGAAAATTTGTAAAAACAAACAAAAAACAAACCAAAAAAACAAAAAACAAACACAAAAACCTTAGCCTTTAATAGTCTTTAATGCTTGTCATATTCGCGGATTTAAAAAGCCCCCAAATGACTGTAGCTTGAGCATAATGCTTTCATAATACAGAAATCCTTTCTCTTTTATCTCTCCTAGTCTATCTATCTATCTATCTATCTATCTATCTATCTATCTATCTATCTATCTTTTTCAAAGTCACTGTTTTTTATTTCACACCCAATTATTTAATCTCAAGTAAATTATTGACCTGTATATTGCCCAAACCACTATAGCATACAACACATTTTCCATGTGAATGGCTATACATCCCCCAAAAGCTGAGCATCTAGTTATAATATGTCTGGGTTCCCTGGACAATCTACTCCATCACTGTCAGAACTTGCGAATCATTTTTTGTTTTCCCAACTTCTCCCTTTCACCCTGTTATACACAGAGAAATACACACAAACACACACTTGTTTTCTCCTTTCCCTAATTAAGTGGAGAGCTCCTTAGATGGTTAGACCTTAAAAATATCTTTTAGTTTCCAAAAATTACAAAGATGAGCCTCTTCAGCTCGATTTTTCTTTTATCACATTCATCACAAAATACTTGGACTTCTGGGGTGTTTTTTTTTTCTTTGCTTTCCATCACTGCTTTCAGAGACCTCTTCATTCAGTACTGATAAGTGCCTGATTGTATGTTGTGCATTTGGCTGCTAGCAAATGGGAAGATGTAATAGCATACCTTCACTTAATGGTCTGTCTCCTTTACGCTAGACAGACTCCTGATATTCTGAAGCCTTTATATTTTGTTTTCCTGATACCATTTGATTCTTTCCCGGAGTTCATTATACATAACTTCTAGTGGTTTTGTATTGTAAGAAGTGGAGGGAACCATAATGGGGAAAAAAAGAGCTGGAACTTATTATCTATTAGTTTCTTCCCCATATAAATTAATGATTGCAGTCTGTGATATGAGTTGACACAGCTTCAAAATTTATCGACATTATCTTATTTGATATCTACAATAATTTTGTGAGCTAAGTACCCCAATTTTATTACCTCCAGAGTATGAAGGAGGAAATTGAAGTGAAATGAACTTCAGAGATTTTAGGGGAACACATGACAGGGCCCCAAGTCCAAATATATTCCTCCCACTTGAGTCACAGGTTTTGAAATTCCCCTATTAGAAATGCATTCCATTGGATTTAGTGTGAAGATTTCCCTATTAAATCAATACTACCTTTCTCTTCCTTTGGGCATGAATCAGAGGTGATAGCGGTTGTGTCTTCTAGGTTAGAGGCTCAGCTATTCCTTGTTACAAGTAGTGTGGGAGTCTCAACACTAGAAAGAGGAGGAGGCATGATACTGGTCCATTGGCAAAGCAGATAGTCAAAGCCCATCAGAAATAAATCAATGTCATAGGATGGTAAAAGAAAAAAAAAGCTATTCCATAAGGATAACTTACACAGAAGAATATCAAGTCAAGAAATTAAATTTTGTTCCAGATACAAAAATGAAGATCAGTAAAAGGAAGACTTGCAAAACAGGTTCAATTTAGATGGCTACTGGTAATGCCCTTTTTGACCTGTCATGTAATCCCCTACATACAAATCCCTTTCCCCTCAACTTCCTTTCCCCTCATTTCTTAGCTCCATGACTTAGCTGAAAATGTAGCCATAGTATCAAATCCTTATTCTGTAACAGTTTTTGACAAATAAGCTGACTGTAAGGTAGCATGAAGTACCGTAGGGACAACTGAAAGACTTGGGTTCAAGTCCTACCTCTGACACATACTGACCAAGTGACCTTGGGTAAGACTTTTCACCCTTCAGTGAAGTGATTTAGGTAATTCTCTAAGACTGTTAGCTGCAGATAAAGTGTTTTTTTAATTTCCTCTGTGAGTTTAGCACTTAAGGTTACTAAGAGGATACCTGCCATTTGTAATGTTTAATGAATACTTATTGACTGAGAAATTTCTGTCTTGTACTGATAGAGGCAGTTTCCTCACCTGTGAATGCCTTATAACAAGGAAATTAAAGATCTAGGCCCTATCTCTTTCCCTATCTCTAGTCAGGTCCATTCAACACTAGGTCAGAATAAGACCCAGTGGGAAGAGAACATAGAATAAATAGCTAGGGTGAGATGTAAGGTCAATGAGAGGTTTCCTAACAGGAAAGGATTTTTGGAAATTATTGTCTAGTTCAGCTTTGTTTCATGGAAGCATGGCATATAGGAAAAAGTTGGAGACAGATGACCTGGGTCCCAGTCTTGATTCTAATACATATTCTCTTTGAAAACCAGCTTTTGTATCTCTAAATGGGGACAATTATACCTATGTTACCCATCTCACAAGGGTGTTATGGTAAAAAGACAGAAAGAAAAAATACTTTCATAAACCTTCAAAAATAGTGATATATGAGCTCCAGAATCATAGTACTAAATACTATGATTCTTGACTGAAGGACCAAATTTTGCTTTACAAAATCTATGCTGACTAATACTATCCCTGTTGCAGAACTATTTATTGTCCATATCAAAAAAAAATTCAGGAATTTTCATATCTAGGACTTTTTTTCCCAATCTATTCATTTATTTTTAGTTTACAACATTCATTTTCACAAGGTTTTGAGTTACAAAGTTTTCTCCCCATCTCTCCCCTACCTACACCCCAAAATAGTGAGCCTGCTGAATACCTCTTCCCCCAATCTGTTCTCTCTTATATCCTCCCCCATTCCTCACTAAATTACTTAATGCAAGATGGATTTCTGTACAGTGCCTGTATACCTTATTTCCCAGTTGCATGTAACATGCATTAACATTTGTTTTTTGAAACTTTGAGTTCCAGGGTCTTTCCTTTCTCCCTACCTCACCCACCCCCACTGTGAAGACAAGTAATTCAACATAGGTTGTACATGTGTAGTTAAGTACAACATTATCATATTAGTTATATTGTGAAAGACTGACTATATTTCCTTCCATCGTATCCAACCCCCACTTATTTTGTTTTTTACTTTGACCTTGACCCTTTACAAAAGTGTTTGTAAACTACCATCTCTCCCCAATTTTCCCTCCCTTCTATCAATCCCCCTCTTATCCCCTTCCCCCCCTTTCCTTTAGGGAAAGATACCCAATTGAATGTATATGTTATTCCCTCTTAAGCCAAATTGAATTAGAGTAAGAATGAACCTTTCACCTTCCTGCTTTTATGCTCCATTGTAACAATGTTCTCTTGCTTTTTTTTTTTTTGTTTTGTTTTTTTTTAAACAAATACTTTATTAACTTCTATTTTACATCATTCATTTCCGCCAGATTTTGAGTTACAATCATTTTCCCCCCATTATTCCCCTACCCAACCTCCCAGAATAGCAGTCCCACAAGATATCGCTTCCTCCAATCTGCTCTCTCCCATACCTTCTCCCATACCCCATCGACTTTTCCATTAGAGGAAGATGAATCTTTGTGTCCCAATGCCTGCACATCTTATCTCCCAATTATAGGCAAAAGAGTATTAATAATAGTATTATATATATATTTGAAACATTTAATGTTACGACCTTGAATTTCAGATCCATTTCCTTCCTCCCTTGTCACCCATTCCTTCTTGGGATATAAGTAATTCAGTATATGTTGTACATGTCTAGCTAAGCAAAACATTGTCATAGTAGATATATTGTACAAGGCTGCTCATAATTCCCTCCCACTCATCCCACCCCCCACCCGGTCCATTCCCTACATGATCCTGTCCCTCTTCTATAGTGGGTACTTCCAACCTCCCCTCACCCCAAGGATGCCCTCCCATCCATCATCCCTCCTCTCATCCCCCTTCCCCCTATCCTGCTGCAGGTTGAGATATCCCATTTACTATGTATGTCATTTTCTCCTGAACCAAATTCAATGTGAATGTGGTTTTGCCTTTTTAGCCTTCCTTATTCTCCCCCTCCTTTGCACCCACTTCCCCTACATGAGATAGTTTACCCTACCATGTCTCTCCCCATCTCCTCTTGCCACTTTCCTCTCTCACCTCATAATTTCATCCCTTGAGTACTCTCCCTTCCCAACAAAATCAACCTATACCCTCTATCCATATATAACTGTAACCATATACACACACATTCACATATGTATTCATATGACCACACCCCCTTCTTCCATTATTTTCATAGTGAGAAAGATATCAGTCACAGTTATTGCTTTTCCATATAGGAATGTAAATAGTTCAACTTTGATAAGTTCCTTTTGATTTCTTTTCCCTGATTACCTTCTCAGGCATCTCTTCCTTCTTGTGTCTGGATGTCAAATTTTCTATTCAATTCTGGTATTTTCCTCAAGAATGCTTGAAAGTCCTCTATTCCACTGAATGACCATATTTTCCCCTGAAACAAAATACTCAGTTTTGCTGGGTAGGTGACCCTTGGGTTCATTCCCAGTTCTTTTGCCCTCTGGAATATCATATTCCATGCCCTTCGATCCCTCAGTGTAGAAGCTGCCAGGTCCTGGGCTATTCTGATTGTGTTTCCACAATATTGAAATTGTTTCTTCCTGGCTGCTTGTAGTATTTTCTCCTTGATCTGGGGATTCTGGAACCTGGCTATAATATTCCTGGGAGTTTTCTTTTTGGGATCTTTTTCAGGAGGTGATCTGTGGATTCTTTCAACCTCTATTTTGCCCTCTGGATCTAAAACATCAGGGCAGTTTTCTTGAGAATTTCTTGAAGGGTGATTTCTAGGTTCTTTCTTTGATCATGGCTTTCAGGTAGTCCAATAATTTTTAAATTGTCTCTCCTGGATCTATTTTCCAGGTCAGTGGTTTTTCCCATGAGATATTTCACATTGCCTTCTAATCTTTCATTTGTTTGGATCTGCTTAACAGCATCTTGATTTCTCATAAAGTCACTAGCTTCCATTTGCTCCAGTCTAACTCTGAAGGAATGAATCTCCTCAGTGAACTTTTGAGATTCTTTTTCCATCTGGCAAATTTGACTTTTTAAGGCATTCTTCTCCTCATTGCCCTTTTGGGCCTCCTTTGCCATTTGAGCTAGTCTATTTTTTAAGGTGTTGTTTTCCTCAGTCAGGCTGTTGACCCTCATTTCATACTTTTCCTGCATCCTTCTCATTTCTCTTTCTAATTTTTCCTCCACTTCTCTTATTTGATTTTTAAAGTCCTTCTTAAGGTCCTCTATGGCCTGCAACCCACTCATGTTTTCCCCTGGGGCTTTTGGAGCAGGACTTCTGACCTCACAGTCCTTTTCCCGCTCTATGCCCCCAAAATAGGAGTCTAGGGTTGCATTTTTCTGTTTCCTTTGCCTTGGCATGTTGCCACTTAATTGCTTGACTTTTGGGCTTGTTGCCACACTATGGCTTTAAGGCCAGATAGAGGAATTTTCGTCCCGAACGTGTGGGGGGCAACTTCCGTTTCTGGCAAGCTGTAAACCCACCCACAACTTCCACCCTAGATCACAATCCAGATCCAGGGAGGTTAAAGCAAGAGCGATTACCCCCCAAGACTGATCGCTGGATCTCCCCACGATTTGTAGGCTGGGAGCCGGAAATGCCTCTGAAAACTACAAAATGGCGTGTCTCCTCAGCGGCTTCTAGCCCCCAGGGGAGGGAGCTGACGCATTCCCCAAATACAGGTCCCAAAGTCCATAGGACACTAACCTCTTACTTTGTCCTAGGCAAGTCTATGTTGATAATTCTGGAATCTCCACAGTTCCTGGTGTTCTGGGGTTCCTCCAGCCGGCTGCTGGCCCTGCCGCCCTGGGGCTAAAACCTCGGCTCACGTGGACCTGGGCTCGGCTCGGCTCCTGCGCTCTGCGCGCTGCCGGCTCCCAGACCACTGCGCTGGTCCTTCCTGCAGGGTGCTGGGCTGTCCTCAGCGGGAGGTTAGCTTCTCTGTGTCGTTCTGTGGGTGCTGGGGCTCCAGAAGATTTTCAGAGTCCTTTTTTACATAGTTTGTGGAGAATCTGGGGGCAGAGAGGCTTGGAAGAGCTGTTTCTACTCCGCCATCTTGGCTCCGCCCCCCCCTCTCTTGCTTTTTTTAGATTAGATAATTTACCCTAATCTATTTCTCCCTTTCTCCTTCTCCCAAAACATTCCTCTTTCACCTCTTAATTTTATTTTTAAGATATCATCCTTTCATATTCAACCCATCCTGTGCCCTTTGTCTATGTATACATGTACACACATATAAACACATTCATATATATATATATACATATATATATAAATTTATACACACTTACACCCTCCTATACATACACATATATGTATGTATACATATATATTCCCTACAACTATCCTCATATTGAGAAATATCTCATGAGTTATAATTATTGTTTTTCCATATAGGAATGTAAATAGTTCAACTTTAATAAGTTCCTTATGATTTCATTTTCATGTTTACCTTCTCATGCTACTCTTGCTTCTTCTAATTGAAAGTCAAATTTTCAGTTCAGCTCTGTTTTTTTCATCAAGAATGCCTGAAAGTCCTCTATTTCATTGAATTACCATAATTTCCCCTGAAACATTGTAGTCAGTTTTGCTGGGTAGGTGATTCTTAGTTTTAATCCTAGCTCCTTTACCCTCTGGAATATCATATTCCAAGTTCTTTGATCCCTTAGAATAGAAGCTACTAGATCTTGTGTTATCCTGATTCTGTTTGCACAATAGTAAAATTGTTCCATCTGGCTGCTTGTAACATTTTCTCCTTTGCCAGGGAACTCTGAAATTTGGCTGTGATATTCCTAGGAATTTTCTTTTTTGGATCATTTTCAGGAGGTGATTGGTGAATTCTGTGAATTTCTGTTTTGCCCTCTGGTTCTAGAATATCAAGGGAATTTCCTTAAGAATTTCTTGAAGGATGATTTCTAGTTCTTTTTTTGATCATGTATTTCAGGTAGTCGAAATTTTTTAAAATCATCTCTCCTGGATCTATTTTCCAGGTCAGTGGTTTTTCCAATGAGACATTTCACATTGCCTTTTATTTTTATCATTTGTTTGGATCTATTTTAGAGTATCTTGATTTCTCATAAAGTCATTAGCTTCCAATTGCTCCAGTTCAATTTTGAAGGGATTATTCTTTTCAGTGAATTTTTGAAATTCTTTTTACACAAAGCAAATTCAGCTTTTTAAGGCATTCTTCTACTCATTTGTTTTTGACTTCTCCTGCCATTTGAGTTATTCTCCTTTTTAAGGTGTTTCTTCATCAGAATTTTTTCAGGTCTCCTTTAGCAGTCTGTTGATTCACTTTTCATGATTTTCTTGAATAATTTTCATTTCTCTTCCCAGTTTTTCCTCTACTTCTCTTACTCAATTTTCAAAATTTTTCTTGAGCTCTTCCATGGCCTGTGACCAATTCAAATTTTTCTTGGAAGCTTTTGATGCAGGAGTTCTTACTTCATTGTCCTCCTCTGGTTCTGTGCTTTTATCCTTTTTCCCCCCAAAATATTGTATGGTCTGATTGTGCTTCCTCCTCTTGACCATTACTTGACTTTTGAGCTCTTTGCCAAAGTAGAACTCTGCTTACAGAAGGGAGATGGCTTTGCCCCAAATTGCTGGGGCTTTTGCAGCTGCCAGAACTATTAATTGAATGTCCTCTCTACAGCCCCAGCATGCTGTGGCTCCCTGGCCACAAACTCCAGGACTACTACACATAAACATGATCTAGATCCAGGCAGGTCAAAGCTAAAGTATTACCCTCTGAATGGTTAGTTGGTCCCCCTATAGTCTTCATGCTAGGAGCACTGAAAGAAGCCAAGAGGCACCACCACACCTCCTGCCACTTCTCACCCCTGGGGCAGGGGCTAGACCTTGCTATTCCTTCACCCTTACAATAGAGTTCCTGCCTGACCTTTTATTTTCTCTTTGGTGTTTATGGGTTGAGAAGTCTGGAAACTGCTACACCTGCTGCTGATTCACTCTCCTGAAGACTGCTCTGGCCAGTTTGGGCACTGGTCAGGGCTGCCCTGGGGCTGGAGCCACAGCTCACTGGGGGACTGCACTCAGCCTCCAGCGTTCTGTTGGCCTGCCAGGCTGCCTTGAGTAAGAGATTTGTTTTTCTCTGTCTCTTTGTGGGTTATATAGCTTTAAAATTTGTTTAGAGTCATGTTTTTACAGGTATTGGAGATGGTTGAAGTCAGAGCCCACAGAACCCACACCAAGTTTGTGCTTTTATTCCACCATCTTGGCCCCACCCAGGATTTTTATTAGTGAGAATTTAATACATATGTGCCTAAAATGAAAGTACAGCTGGGCAGCAGTGGTGCAGTGGATAGACCACCAGGTCTGAAGTCAAGAAGACCTTGAATTCAAATCTATTCTCACATCCTTACTACCTGGGTGACCCTGGGCAATTCCCTTAATCCTGTCTGTCTCAGTTTCCTCATCTGTAAAATGAGCTGGAGGAGGAAATGGCAAACCACTCCAGTATCTTTGCCAAGAAAACTCCAAGTCATATCATGAAGAGTCAGGTACAACTGAAAGGAAAGAACAACAACAAGAGAGGTGGAGAGGGAACCTCAAAAGTTTCGGACCTAGTCCTACTTTTTCTTGTTTTCCTTTTTTAGTCATGTGAAGCAGATCTCATATAGGAACCTTTATTTTCTTATTGCATGACTTTAGGTTACTCTAGTTCCTTCAAGTATTTTTTCCTCTTCAGGAATGGTTTCTCCTCTTCTCTTCTTTAACAAAACTCAGCTCTCAAAAGCATTGATGTTGGAAGCCTCCCTCCTCATGCTATAGGAGATTTGGGTAATCTCTTGTGAATTACGGCAGCTATTCTCTTTCCGGAGCAGCTGCCATAGTTGTTGCCAAATACAGGAATTGAATCAGTGATGCTTACCTTTTAAACTTTGTTCCAGATATAAACAGAAGGGGGAGGAGAGTATTTAAAGGATATCCAACAGGAACACAAGGCAAGAGAGAAAATGCTCCACCCTCACAGCCTGCTCTTAGCACTCAAATGTTAGCATGGTATATAATGGGCAGGGTGCCGGACTTCGTTTTGTGATGATCTGGGTTCAAATCTTTTCTTTCTCATTTACAACTATGAATAAATAAAAACCTCACTGAACTAATTTCTTCATCTATAAAATAAGGATAACAGTACTTCCCCTGACTCCCCCAGAGTGGTGCTCAAATAAGATAACTGAAATATTTTTGAAGTTTAAAATGACTTGGATAGATCAGTCATTATTCAATTTAATAACCATGTTTCTAATAGGAAACCATAGGACCAGGATTTTTTTTTTGCCTTTTGAAGGGCAACTGGGGTTAAGTGACTTGCCCAAGGCCACATGGCTAATTGTGTGTGTGTGTGTGTGTGTGTGTGTGTGTGTGTGTGTGTGTGTGTGTGTTAAATGTCTGAGGTCGGATCCTAACTCAGATCCTCCTGACTCTGGCCTGGCACTTTACTCACTATGACACCTAGCTGCCCTCAGGACCAGGATTTATAGCCTTTCTTTAGTTGTGAATCCTGTTGTATGTTGCTATTTAACATGGAATTCACTTTTTAGATAAATAAATTATTTTATCATTTCCCTTGAGGTAATCAGGAATGCAATCATAAAATGCTTGATTTACATAAGATTTCAGATACCATCTATTCCAAACCCTAACTGTTCAAGAATCCTTACTATAATATCCCCTAAAAGTGGTTGTTCAAGATCTCTCAGAGTAGAGAATTTGCTATTTGCTAATATATTGCATTCTACTTTAGGTAATTCAATTGTTAAGAAATTTTCCTATATCCAGATGGAGTCATTCTCCTTAAAGTTTTTACACATCCTTATCAGTATTCCCCTCTGTGACTTAGCAGGAGTAATTTCACCTTTTGTCCTTTTGATAACCTCGAAAATATTTGCTAAGTCTTCCTCTGGCACCTCCCCCCTCCCCAAGTTAAAGACCCCAATTTCTTCAATTGTTCCTTTGTTCACATGATCGCCACTCCTGCTGCTAGCTTGGTCATCTCCTTCCTTGTGAAATTTTCAAGTTTGTCAATCAATCTTATTCCTAAAATGCCATTCCCAGAATTGCATAGACTGTTCCACATATGAACTGATTAATGCAGAGTACTGTCTATAATCCCTTCCAAGTTTTTGGACATACCTTCTTTACAGCCTCATGATGAAGTTACTTTTTGGGGGATATGTCATTTCTGAGCCTCATATTGAGCTTGCATTCCACTAGGACCATAATGATCTCTTCCCCCTCCTCTCCACCCCCAAGTGAAGTCTCACCTAATTGCTTTTCTCCCTTCTGCTACTTATATAATTGATCTACGAAGGCTAAGCATAGAACTTAGTAATATTTCACTTTCCTAAGAAACATTTCCCTCTAGTGAACTTACTATAATTTGCCCTTAACTTTTCTAGCATTTACCAAGTTTTCTGTTTTCAAGGACCTTGGCAGAAGTAGATTCTGAGCTTTAAAAAATACATCTGTTTGGTAAGGCATTCTTTCACTAAATTTAGACTCCCTCCACCCCTTGGTGTGTTCTCAGTGCTCAGTTAGGTTAGGATTCATGAATTGAGCTTTCCCAGAGTGGACCATATGGTGGCTGCCTTGGAACATTGATTATTTAAACGAATGCAGGGCTGTAAACAGTACACTTTGCTAACACTGCTTGCTGCCTTTTGGCAGGACTACCACAAACTTCCCAGACTCTAAGTTCTCTCTGCCAGAAAGGTCACATTTTCTCACTTCCCCATGTCTCCCTAGCCCTGCATTTTCCCTCACACCATTATTTTTTTTTTAATTTTCTATGCCAAATTTGGAAGAGTAGCAGTCATTGGAGCCTTCTAGGATTGAAGGCTTAGAAGATTACCATATTTCTCTGGAGACTTTTTTTCCTTTTATATAACAAATGACGGCTCTTCAGTTTCTATGGGTTAAGCTTGACCTGCATTATTAAGGCTGATAAACACTTTCCATATGTACACCCAGCATGCTGTGCAAATTAATATTTGGAATTTATCCAATTCATTATATACAGTTCCTAACATAATATTGGTGTTATTCATTGGCTCAACAGGAAATGTAAAGTATACATAGCCAGAAGCTACTTTTCTTGTTATTTTTCTGGTTTGCCATTTATTATACTCATTCCAACATGGTAAAAAGGAGTGCCTATCCAGAAGGACCATAGACATCTTTCCTAACTTAACCAGAGGTCAATTGTGTACCCATTCATGATATTTGACTTAACTTTTTTTTTATAATATTTTGCCAAGAAGGAAAGACAATGGAGCTGTTGTTTGTAAAACTGATTTTAACATTTCAAAAAAAAGTCAGCATTTAATAATAGTTGTATCTTGGGGGGCAGAGCCAAGATGGCAGAGTATAAAGAGTTCATCCAAGCCACTCTGCCCCCAGATTCCCCCCAAACTATGTAAAAGGGGACTCTGAACAAGTTCTGGAGCCCCACCACCCACAGAATGACACAGAGAAGCTAACCTCCCGTTGAGGACAGCCCAGCAGCCCTGCAGGAAGGACCAGCGAAGCGGTCTGGGAGCTGGCAGCACACAGTGTGTAGAATGTGGGGAGCAGAGCCCAGCCAAGCCAAGCACAGGTCCCCATGAGCCGAGGTTTTAGCCCCAGGGTGGCAGGGCCAGCAGCCAGCTGGAGAGACCCCAGAACACCAGCAGCTGTGGCGACTCCAGAATTATCAACATAGACATACCTAGGACAAAGTAAGAGGTTAGTGGCCTATGAACTTTGGAAGCAGTATTCAGGGAATGCGTCGGCTTCCTCCCCTGTGGGCTAGAAGCCACTGAGGAGACACGCCATTTTGTAGTTTTCAGACGCAGCTCCAGCTCCTGGCCTGTGAACTGTATGGAGATCCAGCAATCATTCTTGGGGGGTAATCGCTCTTGATTTAACCTCCCTGGATCTGGATTGTGATCTAGGGTGGAAGTTGTGGGTGGGTTTACAGCTAGCCAGAAACAGAAGTTGCCCCCCACATGTTCGGGACGAAAATTCCTCTATCTGGTCTTAAAGCCATAGTGTGGCAATAAGCCTAAAAGTCAAGTAATCAAGTGGCAACATGCCAAGGCAAAGGAAACAGAAAAATGCAACCCTAGACTCCTATTTTGGGGGCATAGAGCAGGAAAAGGACTGTGAGGTCAGAAGTCCTGCTCCAAAAGCCCCAGGGAAAACATGAGTGGGTTGTAGGCCATAGAGGACCTTAAGAAGGACTTTAAAAATCAAATAAGAGAAGTGGAGAAAAAATTGGAAAGAGAAATGAGAAGGAGGCAAGAAAAGTATGAAATGAGGGTCAACAGCCTGACTGAGGAAAACAACACCTTAAAAAATAGACTAACTCAAATGGCAAAGGAGGCCCAAAAGGGCAATGAGGAGAAGAATGCCTTAAAAAGTCGAATTTGCCAGATGGAAAAAGAATCTCAAAAGTTCACTGAGGAGATTCATTCCTTCAGAGTTAGATTGGAGCAAATGGAAGTTAATGCCTTTATGAGAAATCAAGATGCTGTTAAGCAGATCCAAACAAATGAAAGAGTAGAAGGCAATGCGAAATATCTCATGGGAAAAACCACTGACCTGGAAAATAGATGAAGGAGAGACAATTTTAAAATTATTGGACTACCTGAAAGTCATGATCAAAGAAAGAACCTAGAAATCACCCTTCTAGAAATCCTCAAGGAAAATTGCCCTGATATTTTATATCCATAGGGCAAAATAGATGTTGAAAGAATCCACAGATCACCTCCTGAAAATGATCCCAAAAAGAAAACTCCCAGGAATATTATAGCCAAGAACCATAATCCCCAGATCAAGGAGAAAATACTAAAAGAAGCCAGGGAGAAACAATTTCAATATTGTGGAAACACAATCAGAATAGCACAGGACCTGGCAGCTTCTACACTGAGGGAGCTAAGGGCATGGAATATGATATTCCAGAGGGCAAAAGAACTGGGAATGAACACAAGGATCACCTACCCAGCAAAACTGAGTATTTTGTTTCAGGGGAAAATATGGTCATTCAGTGGAATAGAGGACTTTCAAGCATTCTTGAGGAAAAAACCAGAATTGAATAGAAAATTTGACATCCAGACAGAAGAAGCAAGAGATGCCTGAGAAGGTGATCAGTAAAAAGAAATCAAAAGGAACTTATCAAAGTTGAACTATTTACATTTTTATATGGAAAAACAATAACTGTGACTGATGAAATCTTTCTCACTATGAAAATAATGGAAGAAAGGTGTGTGGTCATATGAATACATATGTGAATGTGTATATATATGGTTACAGTTATATATGGCTAGAGGGCATAGGTTGAATTTGTTGGGAAGGGAGAATACTCAAGGGATGAAATTATGAGGTGAGAGAGCAAAGTGACAAGAGGAAATGGGGAGAGACAGGGTAGGGTAAACTATCTCATGTAGAAGAAGCAAGGGGAAGTGGTTGCAAGGGAGGGGGAGAATAGGAAGGCAAAAAGGCAAAACCACATTCTCATTGAATTTGGTTCAGGAAGAGAATCACATTCATACTAAATGGGATATCTCAACCTGCAGCAGAATAGGGGGAAGGGGGTGAGAGGAGGGATGATGGATGGGAGGGCATCCTTGGGGGAGGGTAGGCTGGAAGTACCCACTATAGAAGAGGGACAGGATCAAATAGGGAATGGACCAGGTGGGGGGTGGGATGAGTGGGAGGGAATTATAAGCAGCCTTGTACAATATATCCACTATGGTAATGTTTTGCATAGCTAGACATGTACAACATATACTGAATTACTTATCTTCCCAGAGGGAATGGGTGACAAGGGAGGAAAGAAATGGATCTGAAATTCGAGGCCTTAACATTAAATGTTTCAAATATATATATAAATACTATTATTAATACTCTTTTTTTTTTTAAAGCAATTGGGGTTAAGTAACTTGCTCAAGGTTACATGGCTAGTCATTTGATTTATGCGTGGGTGCTCATTTTCTGAGGCCAGATCTGATCTCGGGTCATCCAAACTCCGAGGCCGGCGCTCTTACTCACTGCGCCACCTAGCCGCCCCTTTAGGGCAATTGGGGTTAAGTAACTTGCCCGAGGTTACACGGCTAGGTTTTTGTTTGTGCGGATTAGGTGTCGGAGGCCGGCTCCGCACTCAGGTCCTTCTGATTCCAGGGCCGGCGCTCTATTCACTGCGCCACCTAGCCGCCCCTATTAATACTCTTTTGCTTGTAATTGGGAGATAAGATGTGCAGGCACTGGGACACACAGATTCTCCTTCCTCTAATGGAAAAGTCGAAGGGGGTATGTGAGAAGGTATGGGAGAGAGCAGATTGGAGGAAGTGATATCTTGCGGGACTGCTATTCTGGGAGGGTGGGTAGGGAAAAAACAGGGGGTGGAAATGATTGTAACTCAAAATCTGGCAGAAATGAATGATGTAAAACAGAAGTTAATAAAGCATTTGTTTAAAAAAATAATAGTTGTATCTTAATTGTCAATGCTCCTGAAACACAAGTACAGAAGAGATGAATGAAATCTAGAAATAATCCTGCAAGCTTATTTTAATTAATAATTTAATCTTTTTCCCTATTAAGCTATTTTCTTAATGTTATGTGACATAAGCACTTGTATACATACACACACACATCTATGTATGCACACATAGATGTGCGTGTGTTTTACCCAGAGATGCTAGCAAGAAAAAAAAAAGTATATTGGTTGAAATTTTAGAAGATACAAGTTAGAGTGAAAGTTCATATACTTATTACATATGCAGCTCTGGACAGTTACTCATCCTCTCTAAACTTTAGTTTCCTCATTTATAAAATGGAGATAAAACTATGGCCTAGGCCAAGTCACTTAACCCCAATTGCCCTACCTTCCCCCATTCAAAAAGGAAAAAAAAGAATTATTGACTAAATCATTAAATTGTAAGATAACCACTTCATCATACTTAAAACACTGTGTAAATCTTAAGATGCCATATAAAGTGATTCATTACTATTACCTAATAACTAAGATATCTACAATTATGTACAAGAGGAAAAATCAAATGTCCATGAATAATGGAAAGTGTTCTATATTTGAATATTTTGAAGTCATGTTACTATACATATAGACCATGCCAAGAGAAGTATGCCTTAAAAAAAGATAAACAGTTCATTTTCCAGTTTATCCTTAGTTGAAAATATTGGCACCAGATCTTTTGAAAAGCAACGCTAACTTCTTGCTATACTCTGGATTATATTCCCCAAAGGAACCTTTATTCTCCCTGGCAAGAATTTTACTTCATCACCCAAAAGTTAATTAAAATTATCAGTTGTTTAAATAATATTTTGGTTGAAGATCAAAATGGTAACTCCAAGTATGTTAACTCTATTCATTTTTTCAGTCTTCCTTGTAGTGTAGAGAACCATTCTTTCCATTCTTCCTTGGAATCATTGGATCGCATTTTAAAACTCATATAGCATGGGCTATTGAACTAATCTGAAGGTAACAAAACCTGGGATTTATTCCCAGATTGCCTTATGGTTTGCTTAGTGATATAGGAGTGGAATTAGGGAAGTTCATCCACAACTCGTGCCTCACATTCTAAAATTAGAAGACCTTTTTTTCACTGTCTCTGCATAGACAAAAGAAAGAGAAATGAGGTCCCATTTATAAGGTACCTTTTAAAAAGTTCTTTGAGATACGTTTCATACTGTTATATGATTTTACATTTTTATGACCCGAAACAACTTTTTCAGGCTGAAATACTGAAGAGAGGTCTCTGGCTCTGCTATGTGTAAGAGTTGTTGGGTTTTTAAAATTCCGTTTTAACATGCTATATTGTTTCTGTTTTTATTTCCATTCCAATGTACCCCAATTCTACCTCAGAGATAGCTATTCCTGCTGAGAAAGAATAAAAGGAGAGAAAAATATTTCAGCAATATTAGTGAACATATTCACAGTTCTATAACCTTGATCCTAAACCTCTGAATTGAAGTAGCATGTACTCATTTCTCTTCCTTGGGGACAATTCTTGGCCATTCTTCTTTGCTTGTTTTATTGCTCTTTTATTTTTCCTTGTTATAGTCATTGTATGCATTGTTTACCTGGTTCTGCTTATTTTAGCTTTGCATCCTTTCATATAGATCTTACTATGTATCTCTCTATTCATCATATTCAAGGGATAATCACTTTTTTAGGCAGCCACGGTAAGTGACCTGCCCAGAGTCACAAAGCTAGTAAATGTCAGAGTCTAGATTTGAATTCAGGTCCTCCTCTCTCTGGGGCCAGTGGTCTATATATTGCACCAACCAGCTGCTTCTATATGCAATTATTTTATATAACATGAATAAATGCTTTTAAAATTAATTGAGAAGACAGAATTGTATGGAAGAGGGCATTCGTAGCACCAACCCAATATTCACAGCACTGACAATGACTATGGATATGCTGGCATAATTCTAAATTGGAAATTATAACAGACTCTTCATATAGAAGAAAGAAGCAAAATATTTATTCAGACATCAGAAAGCTGAATCCTGCCACCAGAAAACCAAATCCATCATAGCAACAAAGAAGTTAAAACACCTTCTCACTAAAGGAAGCAACACCCTCCCAATGCCTTCCCACAAGCCCACAATACTAGATGTCTACTTGTCTGCATCCATTCTCCCCTCTGCCCTAATTGCTCTGACTCCCAGCTTCATCTCAGTTCTGCTTCACTGTTCCTGTTCCACCCACTCAGCAAACTCCTTGCACCACAAGCTCCACATGATTACATTCAGCCTATTAAGGGTCAAGAAAGATCTTCAAATTTCTTTAGGTCTATTAATGGGCAGGGAAGATCTTCAAATTCCCATTACTGTTACAGCATTGAGAAAGAAAAGTTAAATAAAATAAAGGTAATTGAAAGGAAGTTAAAATCATCAAGTTGCATCCACTTCTTAATTTTTATTCTATGGAGATGAATTTTAAAATTGCATGTTGCTGAAATATAGGGATTGTGTGTAACTGAATTAGTGACAGAGCTTTAATCTGATTAAAAGTACTATTTGGTCAATTGAATGTGTATTTTGGTCAATTGCATTTAACATATTGCATTTAAATAATTTAATGTAATTTGGTCAATTGCATGTAAATGTACTGCATTTAAGTACTTTAATATTCATTAAGATACTTAAAGGGATCTGTGGTCTCATCACTGTCCTAGGTCCTTATCAGCCTCACTCCACACCATCTTATCATATGCAACTTTTACCATGTCTTTTCAAAAAAATACTCACTTCAAGTACTTGATACCCTTTTTAAGCTCTTCTACAAACCTGAGGAAGACAGCATTATAGGATTTGTCCATAAATGGAAGTGATAACAATAATAGCTAATCTTCCTTCTTCTCTAGTTAGACAGTAGATAAAAGATCTATGTCTGGAAGGAACCAGATATACCATATAGTCTAATCATCCTCACTTTCATTTTGCAGATCAGGAAAATGAGGTAAAGGGAAATTGAGTGATTTCTTCAGGTCATATATTAAAATATCAGAAGAAGATGGATTTAAATTTGGTTTAATGATGCCACATCCAGCGTTTGGAATGGTTAAAGAATTCTATGGTTCCAGAACCAGTATTCTTTTCCTTGTAACTTTTCTATCCTTGATATTATCATTAATTCATTTTGTAGTGTTCAAAGAATTTTTAATCATTTGCAAAAATGTGTTTGTGCTTGCAATGTGTGTTTCCATTGCATTTTGTTTTGCTTGTCTTTCTGATTCTTCTGACATCATGAAATTTAACACTTAATAGACACATAGCATCTCTGTGATAATGTTGGTATTATAGTTGTAAGTTGACAATGTATTTACCATCACATTGATACATAGTTATATGATGTCATCAGTCTGCCTTATAGGATCATATATGTAATTAATGAGACCATTTTTACAACAACTTTCTGCATATGGTTAGTAAATATTTGAGACAGAATAACAAATCCTTAGAAAGGCCCAAGGATATCGGTCTAGGTGTTAGAAAGCTCCAAAAATGTCCTAGCAGTTTTGTGGGAAAGTAAACTAATTATCTGCTCTGTTTTTAATTTATCCATTCTAAAACCAAACTTCACAAGTGTAATTAGGTTTAATATGCTGAGGCTGATCAGATTTCAGGGCCTCAGGGGAAATATTCAAAGATATGATTGCAGAAAATGAAAGTTTATACACAGAAATATATTGCCTCAGTATCCAGGAACCATTTTGAACCAGAATGGATTTTACATAGTTTCTAGTTCAATTCCCATTATATGTCTTCCCTAACATTTAGAGCAATGGTTTAATGGCATCAGCTTTAGACTTCTAATTTTCCATCCTTAGATCCAATATTTTTATATCATTTCAACTAAAGGGATAATATTTCGGAACTAGAAGAGATTTTTGAGAGAATCAGCTAGGTGGCACAGTAGAAGAGTACAGGACTTGGAGTCTGAGAGAACTCAATGCAAATTCAGACACCAATGAGCTGTATAATCCCGGACAAGTCATTCGATTTCTTGCTGCTTCAGTTTCCTCATCTATAAAATGGAGGTAATAATTGCATCTCCCCCATGGGATGATTATAAGGATAAAATTAAATAATATTTATAAAGCACCTGACAAAATTCAAAATTCTACATAAAAGCTAGTAATATAAAATCAAAATGGATACATGACCTAGATATAGAGATATTACAAGAAAATCAGAAGAACATGGAACATATCACTTATCAGACTTATGAACAGCCAAACAATTTATATTTAAGCAAAAGACAGAAAACAAAATTAAGTGTAAAATGTATAATTTCAATTACGTTAAATTAAAAAAGGGTTTTTACAAATGAAGCATATGTAGCCAAGATCAGAAGGGGAGAAGAAAATTGGGGAAAACATTTTTGGACAGTTTATCAATTAAAAATCTTATGCTAAAATATATAAAGAGCTATCTATCGTATGGTTTGACTCCTTTCTTTTATAAAGAAACTGAGTTCCATAAAAGGAAAGTGATTTGATAGAGGCCACACATCTATTTAATGATCAAATAGTTAACTTTCAAATAAGCAAGCCTCCCTCTGTTATTCCCCTATTTGATAAAAAAGTATCTTAAGGTAATAATGCATTTCAATCTTTGGAGAGCCCAGTCTTTCCCCAGAGTATGATTCTAGATTTTTAAAAATGCACATGTGTTCTTGTCTTTCAATATTGCAAACATACTAAAGATCATCAGGGAAGTACAGATGGAATGGAGTTTGACACATAAAGTTATTTGGATTACAATATTTATCCCCCAAGATTTGCTTTGAGAATGGTGTTAGAGGTTACAGTTCAAAACCTTTTGGAGTACATTGCTATACGACATAGTGCTAGAATGTTAAAATGACAAAGGTTACTAGACCAGTCCTCCTACTTCTGTTGTGTGTAGGATTTGGGGAGTACAGTGAGTCTTTATGTAAAAGCCCACCAGTGTTCACGTTTCAAATGGAGTCCCAAGCTAAGCAATAAGAAAAAGGATTTTGTGACATTGGCTGCCACGGGAAGAATTTAAAAATTAAATGCTTATGATAGAGAAGAGGTTTTGTTATGAAATCAAGTCCTACAAATAGGAAGGGCGTTTAGTGGCATTTTCTATGCTTGGGGTTCTCTATAGAGAAATAGTTTTGCAAATGAGACATATCATGTACATATTTATTCAACATCCATGACTGGTATATATAATATATTGGTGTGAAATCTTTGTTTCATATTGTAAAATTGTATAATTGCAATTGTTTAGTTTCATGAGCTGTATGCTTCAAGGAGAGGATGTTATGAACAGAATTAAAGTATTGCTAGGTTAGGAAATAAATTGTAGGGTTATCACTTGCAATTCAAGGGTTGAAGGCAACTATTGCAACTTAATATAGAATAATGAGTTATTCTATATAATAATGAGTTATTCTATAACTAATTTTATAACATTTTATTTGATGTATTTCAAATTAAATTTTATTTTTTTCCTGGAGGTTGCTACCCCTGTTCAATGTCAAGCACTCAGTCAACAAACATTTATTAAGTATTTAATAAATACACTCTGCTAACAGCCTTGCAAGATTGACACAATTCCATAAAGACAAACTTAGGCCCAAATTAAAGTTGTATTATGCTTATTTACCCCTCTTTACTCAAGATAATAAAATTGTGCATTTAAATGACATATAAATATGGTTATGAGTGAGGCAGAGGGCATGGGAGTTCATGGGTTTGTTAAATCACAGATATAAATCTGGAAGAGTTTCTAGAGGTTCAACCTACTTGTTTTAGACCTTGGGGAACTGAGGCTGGGATGTTAAGTGATTTGTGCAACTTCTCATAACTAGTAAGAGGCAGAGCCAGGATACAAACTGTGGTCTTTCAATTCTATCCAGTGCTCTTTCTACATTATTAACATGGATGCCAAAGTGTAGTCTGTCGCCATCAGAATAATGAAGCTATACTAACAATGTGCCAAACATTATTGATATCTTTAAAAAATTAGTGATAAGCAATTAGGTTTCTCTAGTGCTTTGTTTCATAAATCACTATATATAGTATCTCATTTGGTACTCACAGCCACCATATTAACCATTACAATTCCCACTTAATCTATGGAGAGATAAAGATTCTGTAGCTAGTAACTGTAAGCCTTGAACCCAAGTTTTCTGATTCCAAGTCTAGAAAAAATTTCACTGGTAACACAAGAATGTGTGAGTTTCTCTAAAGCCTCTTTTGCAGCTCATATTTATTGCTCTGTTCCTTTTGTACCATTTTTCTTGAAGTTGTTTTGTGGTTCACTGGGTCCTTTGGTGTCTACTGAAAATGTGTTCTACTGGCAGAAATATAGTTCTAGGAAACAGTTTGCATATTTTTGTACAGGGTGGAGGTGGTGAGGCATTGGGATACACAGAATTGAAAAATCTGAATGATAAATATGTTTTGGGTAGCCTCTCCTGTTACCTTCTGCTCTAGAGACCCCAAATGCCTAAAATGTATCGTCCAGATTCTATAAACTTAAGCGGGGTTTGTGACAAAAACTTTTCTGGTTGCTTTTGTGAAACAAATTTTTGCATAGGATTCTCCCTGGGATAAAATTCTTATCTTCTTTTTCAAGGTCCAGTTTCACTAGCTTCTTTCAAGATGCCGTGGATTTTCACTCTGATACTATTGTCCCCTCTCTCTGTATTCTGATGAGATTGAATGTCTATTTGTAAGATCCATGAAAACAATTTGATGCCTGTTGCTTTGCATGGTTCCTTAAATATTCACCTGTGTCTGCCTTTTCTCAACTGATTAAAAAGCATATCTTTGATGTACATTTCATGGGGCCAAATTAAAGTACAGCTGGAAGAAATATTAATGATCATCTAATTGAACACTCCCGTTTTTTATATAGGGAAATTGAGACTCAAAGTTTCTGTTCACACAGATTTTTTATCATCTTTAATGCCTAGCACAAAACTTCAAGAAAACATGGTAAAGTCTCAGTAATTTCTTCAATGGAATAAAATTTAGCATCCATGAAATTGCAAATCAACAGGGTTTTCCTCTGCAGTTAACATTCTTTTATTTATAACAGTAAACCAACTTGAACTATTTTCCATAAACATAAACATTACCAAATATGTTCATTCTAGCTTTCTAGTTGCCATAGGCAGCTGAGTAGATAAAATGTTGGGCATTGATTCAGGAAGACCTTGGATAAAATCTGGTCTCAATTGCTTATTAGCTGTGTGACCCTGTGCAAATCACTTAATCTCTCTACCTCAGTTTCCTCAACTGTAAAATAAGGATAATAATAGCACTTACCTTACAGGGTTGTTATGATGATCAGATAAGATAATATTTGAAAAAGTAACTAGCACAGTGCTGCCACACAGTAGAAATACTTATTTCTTCCTTATTTCCTATGAAAAATAATTTTTAAAGTTTATTTGGTCAAAACATTATACCTTGATAAAAATTGTCCCCATATGAAAATTTTGACTATTTGTTGCGAAGAAATCCAACACCAAAATTTATACATACTATGGAAATTCCAGACATCTTTCTTTTTTTTTTAAACAAATCCTTTATTAACTTCTGTTTTACATCATTCACTTCCACCAAATTTTGAGTTACAATCATTTTCCCCCCGTTATTCCCCTACCCAACCTCCCAGAATAGCAGTCCCACAAGATATCGCTTCCTCCAATCTGCTCTCTCCCATACCTTCTCACATACCCCCTTCGACTTTTCCATTAGAGGAAGGTGAATCTTTGTGTCCCAATGCCTGCACATCTTATCTCCCAATTATAAGCAAAACAGTATTAATAATAGTGTTTATATATATTTGAAACATTTAATCTTAAGACCTTGAATTTCAGATGCATTTCCTTCCTCCCTTGTCACCCATTCCCTCTGGGGAGATAAGTAATTCAGTATATGTTGTACATGTCTAGCTTTGCAAAACATTATCATAGTAGATATATTGTACAAGGCTGCTTATAATTCCCTCCCACTCATCCCACCCCCCACCTGGTCCATTCCCTACATGATCCTGTCCCTCTTCTATAGCGGGTACTTCTAACCTCCCCTCCCCGCAAGGATGCCCCCCCCCCCCCATCAATCATCCCTCCTCTCATCCTCCTACCCCCTACTCTCCTACAGGTTGAGATATCCCATTTAGTATGAATGACATTCTCTCCCTGAACCAAATTCAATGAGAATGTGGATTTGCCTTTTTCTTCCCTTCCTATTCTACCCCTCCCTTGCAACCACTTCCCCTTGCTTCTTCTACATGAGAGAGTTTACCCTACCCTGTCTTTCCCCATCTCCTCTTGCCACTTTCCTCTCTCACCTCATAATTTCATCCCTTGAGTATTCTCCCTTCCCAACAAATTCAACCTATGCCCTCTATCCATATACACACATATACACATATGTATTCATATGACCACACACCCTTCTTCCATTATTTTCATAGTGAGAAAGATATCATCACTCACAGTTATTGTTTTTCCATAAAGGAATGTAAATAGTTCAAATTTGATAAGTTCCTTTTGATTTATTTTCCCTGATTACCTTCTCAGGCATCTCTTGCTTCTTTTGTCTGGATGTCAAATTTTCTATTCAATTCTGGTTTTTTCCTCAAGAATGCTTGAAAGTCCTCTATTCCACTGAATGACCATATTTTCCCCTGAAACAAAATACTCAGCTTTGCTGGGTAGGTGACCCTTGGGTTCATTCCCAGTTCTTTTGCCCTCTGGAATATCATATTCCATGCCCTTCGATCCCTCAGTGTAGAAGCTGCCAGGTCCTGGGCTATTCTGATTGTGTTTCCACAATATTGAAATTGTTTCTTCCTGGCTGCTTGTAGTATTTTCTCCTTGATCTGGGGATTCTGGAACCTGGCCATAATATTCCTGGGAGTTTTCTTTTTGGGATCTTTTTCAGGAGGTGATCTGTGGATTCTTTCAACCTCTATTTTGCCCTCTGGATCTAAAACATCAGGGCATTTTTCCTTGAGAATTTCTTGAAGGGTGATTTCTAGGTTCTTTCCTTGATCATGGCTTTCAGGTAGTCCAATAATTTTTAAATTGTCTCTCCTGGATCTATTTTCCAGGTCAGTGGTTTTTCCCATGAGATATTTCACATTGCCTTCTAATCTTTCATTTGTTTGGATCTGCTTAACAGCATCTTCATTTCTCATAAAGTCATTAGCTTCCATTTGCTCCAGTCTAACTCTGAAGGAATGAATCTCCTCAGTGAACTTTTGAGATTCTTTTTCCATCTGGCAAATTCGACTTTTTCAGGCATTCTTCTCCTCGTTGCCCTTTTGGGCCTCCTTTGCCATTTGAGTCAATCTATTTTTTAAGGTGTTGGTTTCCTCAGTCAGGCTGTTGACCCTCATTTCATGCTTTTCTTGCCTCTTTCTCATTTCTCTTTCCAATTTTTCCTCCACTTCTCTTATTTGATTTTTAAAGTCCTTCTTAAGGTCCTCTATTGGCCTGCAACCCGCTCGTGTTTTCCCCTAGGGCTTTTGGAGCAGGACTTCTGACCTCACAGTCCTTTTCCTGCTCTATGCCCCCAAAATAGTTGTCTAGGGTTGCATTTTTCCGTTTCCTTTGCCTTGGCATGTTGCCACTTGATTACTTGACTTTTGGGCTTGTTGCCACATTATGGCTTTAAGGCCATAAAGAGGAATTTTCGTCCCGAACGTGTGGGGGGCAACTTCTGTTTCTGGCAAGCTGTAAACCCACACACGACTTCCACCCTAGATCACAATCCAGATCCAGGGATGCTAAAGCAAGAGCAATTACCCCCCAAGAATGATCGCTGGATCTCCATACTGTTCACAGGCCAGGAGCTGGAGCTGCCTCTGAAAACTACAAAATGGCGTGTCTCCTCAGTGGCTTCTAGCCCCCAGGGGAGGGAGCCGACACATTCCCCCAAATACAGGTCCCAAAGTCCATAGGACACTAACCTCTTACTTTGTCCTAGGCATGTCTATGTTGATAATTCTGGAGTCGCCATGGCTGCTGGTGTTCTGGGGTTCTTCCAGCCGGCTGCTGGCCCTGCCGCCCTGGGGCTAAAACCTTGCCTCAAGCCGACCTGGGCTCTGCTCTGCTCTGCTTCCTGTGCTCTGCGCGTTGTGCGCTGCCGGCTCCCAGACCGCTTCGCTGGTCCTTCCTGCAGGGCTGCTGGGCTGTCCTCAACGGGAGGTTATCTTCTCTGTGTCGTTCTGTGGGTGGTGGGGCTCTAGAAGTTGTTCAGAGTCCCCTTTTACATAGTTTGGGGGGAATCTGGGGGCAGAGTGGCTTGGATGAGCTGTTTCTACTCCACCATCTTGGCTCCGCCCCCCAGAAATCTTTTTATATGAAATTAATTATTTGGGAAATAAAGATATGCATATGTTTTATACAACTACATTCAATTAATTGCAACAACAGAGACAGATGACAAGTGTGAGTAGACTCTGGTTTGAAAATGATATCTAGGAAATTTGATTGGAGAAGGAGATAAGCAGTTATGTAGTAAATGTAAGAGCTAAGGTGTGGGCAGTCAAAATTTGGCACTAGTAAAAATGACATTTTAAAAGACATTTTAAAAAATAAGTACATCCTCTATGGATAATGTATTGGAAGGCATACACAAAAATTGTATGGAATGAGAAATCATGAATGGGGTTTAATTTACGTTGTTAGGTAGAATACCCAAACTGATCATATTGTGGGTGGTTAAAGTATTGGGATAGAGTGATGGAGTCATACAAGTTCTAGAATTGGAATGAAACTTCATTCATGTGGATTTAAATTGAATTGTGAAGAAGAAAATATCTTCTTTGATTCTACCTCCACAAAGTAATAAAATAAGCTAGAATTTAATTCTTGTAATCTTATGTTGGAAGTTAAAAGAGGTTCTTTCCAATTTCTAATTCAACTCATTTCCACAAATATTCATTAAATATCTACTGTAGATAATTTTACTAAGGCCTGAAATATTAAAAAGCAGAGTAATTCATTCCATTGAAATTATATCTACTAGTAGGATATGGCATTTAGACAAATCACTTGGAAACATAATACCATGTAATAAGCCCATTATCAATCAACAAGTATTTGCCAATTACCTATTATATATTAGGAACAGGAGATTAAAACAATAACAAAAAAGGGGAAAGATATAGTTTCTGGTTTCAACGACCTTTCATTCTATAGAGGGAGACACATATGTATGAGTTTGCACTTATGCATATACACATACTCTGATATGTGTCTATATGTTCATATGAATTTATATACATTTAAAATATATCCATACATGCATATGACTATAGGTAGGTATGCATGTGTGTACATACATATATTATATATATACACATATATATAATATATCCATTTATACATGTACATTCCTAATTATATACATATGCAAAATAAATACATACATGTTGGATGTCTAGATATTTTGGAGATAAATAAAAGTAACACTTGAGCTCCCTTCAGCTTTTTTGAGAAGCCTTAAGGATTCTGAACGTGAATGACAACTATCCAGAGGCTTAGAGATGAGAGATATAGTGTTATATGTGAGAAACAGTTCTTGGCAAGTTTGAATGGCCAAGTGCACATCTATAGTTGGCAAGAAAAAGGTCATAACTCTTTGTAGAAATCAATGAAGGCCTGTCTGTCTGTCTTTGTCCATATAGAAAGATAGAAGTGAATATCTATATAGATTATATGAAACATATATATGTAGACAGATAGATATAGATGAATATATCTATTTAATATTTCAAAGCACCCTTTTTTGTTCTTTTGCAATGCCTGCACATGAGTAGGGACTAACTAGGTGCTCAGATATATGCAAGATTGAGTATAAATGTCCTCTGGACAAGGAAAGAGCACTCATTAATACCTTGGAAAGATAAATGAATGCCTATGAAAGAGGTGAAGAATCTATTTAATCTATCATGAACAGAAAATTTTGTTTTCCTAATATCAAGTTTAAATTAGCCTCTTTGCAACTTCTATGTATTGCTCAAAGTTCTGTCCTTTGAAACCAGGCAGAACAAGAACAAATCAATTAATCAAAAAGTATTTGGTAAACATGAACTGATGCAGAAAACAACAAACACAATAACTATGACAATGTAAATGAAAAGAACTATCATACACCAGAAAAAAAGTAAATGCAACAAAAATTTAAAGATAAAGAGGGACTTGAATGAAGACACATGGAAGGACAATCTAAACTGATCCTATCATGGAGGTGGGAGGTTAATTGGTGTTACATATTGCATGTGTTTTTGAAGTTGTTTAATGGATGCATCAGTTGTGCTGATTTCATTTTCCTCTTTTAGAATGCTATTTGTTATATAGTTTGACTCTGGGAAGGGGAGCAGAGATACTTGGGATAATTATGATAATGTAAAAAAAGACATTAATAAAAAACTATTAAAAAAGTACTTAGTAAGCTCATAATGAGTGTCAAGCAAGGCAGCTTGGGTGTTTACTGAATAGAGTGCCAGCCCTGGGATCAGGAAGACCTGAGTTCAAATCTGGCCTTAGATATTTTCTAGCTGTGTGACCTTGGGCAAATCACTTAACCCTGTTTGCCTCAGTTTCTCATTTGTAAAATGAGCTGAAATAGGAAATGGCAAACCACTCCAGTATCTTTGCCAAGAAAACCCAAAATGGGGTCACAGAGAATTGGATAGGACTAAAATGACACAAAAACAACAACAGCAAATGTGCCAAATATTGTCAATTGTTCTAGGGATATGAATAAAAAGAATTAAACAAGCCCTACCTCCATGTAGCTTATATTCTAATAGTGAAGAGAGCTTTGATATCTGTTCTATGATGTTTTCTTTTATACCATGTAAAAAAGGACCAGTTTCTTTCCTTGAACATCACATAGCATGAATTTGAAATTCTTCATCATTTTGATTGTCCTACTCTGAGATCTTTCCAGTTAATTAGAGGCCTATTTTACATAATACCATGTAATAAGCCCATTATCAATCAACAAGTATTTGCCAATTACCTATTATATATTAGTAGTTCTTACAATAGAATCACATTTCAGATGTGGTTTGACCAGGCAAGGATACACTATTTCTATTACTTGCCTAGTCTCAAAGACAACGTCACTCTCAATTCATCCTAAGATTGCCTCAACTTATTTTTCAGCTGCCATATCATTATCTTGACTGATTGAATTTGTGGTCCACTACAAATATCGATTATTAGCAAAGGCAAGAATCCTACCTTGTCTAAAATTTCTAAGTTGTTTAGAGGATAGTGGCAAAGGGACAAGTTTGTGAATAGAATGATCAAATTGGCCATTTGGCTTTTCATACATTTCAGAGAAAACATGTCCTGCCAAATATTTAATTTTTATTTTACTTTGACTAGGCACCTCACAAACATGTGCCTTTGATGACAAAGGAAGAATATGCAGGAAGGTGGTTGTATCAATAATACAAAAATAATTTTAAAGGGAGAGAGACAGAGGGAAAGAGAGAGACACAGAGACAGAGAGACAGAGACAGAGACAGAGAGGGAGACAGCGAGAAGTTTAAATTGTACATCCTACTGAGAAAGGGCAGGAATCACCTATCACTACATAAAAAGGACACTACATTTAAACCATTTCCTTCTTTTTTCTTTAAGATTTTTACTCAACTTCTGATGTCGCAAAGCCCTTAAGGTTTACCATCACTAGGCAGACTGGAATTGCTCCAACTTTGATAAGACATTTGATTTATTTAAATGCTCTGTCCAGGACATCAAAAACTTAGTTATTAGAATGAAATATAATTACCAAAGTTAATACAATGAAGCAGAATAAATGCATAAAAGCATCCCTATAAATCCTAGACAACAAATATGTTTCCTTTACAATCCTTCTATGGTATAAGAATGAACACTGTTTTCTATGTCTTTCACAGATTCATGCCAACTTAAAACACCCTCAACTTGCTCAAGTTCAAAATGCTAATGATTTCATAGCTTCTGCTTGGAGCAGTCCTTTGTACTTAAGGACATTAAGGGCTATTAGAGCTCATTATGATCTATTAGCATATCAAAAGTTCCTTTAAAAAGACCATATATATGTACTTGTCCTTACTTTTATTTCTTTGCCCATGCATTTTTTGAAAAGCTATTTATACTCTTTAAAGAAGTTTTATGTTATCCAATTAACATCAAACATTCTTTTAGAAGTATTATGTGTAAAGCACTATACTAGCCAAGTCTAGTATGTGGTTTCTGATAAAATAATATCCTTTGCTCATAATTATGTATGCATATATGTGTATATTTTACACACACACACACACACACACACACACACACACACACACACATAACTTCAGTATTTTCCAAAAAACAAGAAGAAAATGAGGAGGGAAATGGAGAAATAGTAGGAAGAACTTGAACAAAGAAATAGTTTGAAAAAGCCTTCTGTTGGAAGTAAGATAGTGAATAATTTAAGGAAAGATAATAGGATTGTCTTTGGTAAGGGCCTAGTTGAAGTTGGATAATATGAATTGATAACTTTCCTTGTTTTCACAATTATTTAAATTCCCTTACCTCATTTCAGCAGCATTCAGTAGAGTGATTATAGATGGTGAGAGTAATATAAGATGAGGTTTAGCATGGGATTAGTGGTGATAGGCCAGATACTAGAGCAGAGGCCAGTAGAGAGTCAAGAGGTAAGAGAAGAATGAAAGTTAAGGGAAAGTAGTAAGAAAGTAATGAACCATGAAAATGTTCAAGATTTGTGTTTAGCAGGTATGAGTCATGGACAGATAAAAAATTATAGGAGAAATTTGTCAGAGTAATGTCGGAATTTTTAAATTACCATCTACATTTATAATTAAAGTGGAGTCAAAGAATAGGTAATAGAATTTAAGGAGACTAGGCAATTCAGAGATTCCAAACTTTCAGGAAGCATCAAAATGAATTTTTAATTTCTCTAGTATAATGGCAGGATTTGGAGAGGAGAGGGGTGAGCCAACTGCTGAACTTAGTGAAAAGGGAAGGAGAAAGACCTGGGAGCCAGTATAAAAGTCACCATAATATAAAATAATTGGGAAATACTGACACTATGAAATTCAAAGCTAAATTACCTCTAGATACTTTTCTAACACTCTATCTTATGGTTTTTGTTAATTCTGCTTTCTCTCTAGAGGTAGTAAAAGGAGGAGATCTCATCTTCAATTTTTTTATTATTCAGGAGGGTTGGTGAGAAAGACTTGAAGTGAACTTGATGTCTGGTGTCTGGTGCTTCTTTACAGCCCTTCCCATTTTTGGTATGAGTTGTCTTGATAGGTTTATGGGCAGCAATCCACCAACCCCATCCCTTCGGACTTTGCAGACTAATGTACTCAGTCTGTTGGTTTGCTCTTGTCTATTTATTGATATTCTGTTCCCATTGTTCTCTTTCTTTGGAATACTACATGCAATGTTCTGTACCTCAATTGTTAGTCCAAACAAGTCCCAATTCTCCCAAACTTCATTGTAATTTCTTTCTTTTATTTTGTTTTACAAAAACATTTATCTCTTTAAAATTTCATCATTTAATATTTAGTTCAACATTCTAGCCTGTCAGTATCATTTTGTACCTTTATTTTAAATTAAATTTTATGGTTATTTTTAGTTTACATCATCCATTTCCACAAGATTTTGAGTTACAAATTTTCTCCCCATCTTTCCCCTACCCACCACCCCAAAACAGTGATCCCACCATATACCCTGTCCCCCAATCGGCTCTCTCCTTTATTCTCCCCCATTCCTCCCCAGGGCCAAATTTCCAGTAGACAAGATGGATCTCTATACCCCAGTGCCTGTATTTCTTATTTCCCAGTTGCATGTAAATAATAATAATAATGATATAATAATAATAATAATAATAATAATACATTTTTAACATTAGATTTTACAACTTTGAATTCCAGATTCTTTCCCTTCCTCCCTCATCACCCACCCTTACTGGGAAGAGAAGCCATTCAATATAGGTTATACATGTGTAGTTATGTAAAACATTTCCATAGTGTATATATTGTGAAAGACTGACTATATTTCCCCACATCCTATCCCACCCCACTTGTTCTATTCTTAACTTTGACCCTGGACCTTTTCAAAAGTGTGTGCTTCTAACTGCCCCCCAACCGGACCTCTCCTCCATCATCCCCCCTCTCATCCCCTTCCCCCCTATTCTCCTGTAGGGCAAGATACCCAATTTAGTGTGCATGTCATTCACTCCCTGAGCCAAATTAAATGAAAGTAAGATTGACCCATTCCTTTTTGCCTTCCTGTCTTCCCCTTCATTGTAAGAATTATCACTTGCTTTTTCTATATGAAATAATTTACCCCATTCGGTCTCTCCCCATCTTCTGTCATTATATTCCTCTCTCACCGTTCAGTTTCACCTTTTAAATATCATCCTTCCTGATTAAATTGATCCTGTGCCCTCTGTGTGTACCAGTACACACACACACACACACACATATGTATTCATATATATCTATGTATATATATATACATATACATATACATATACATATGCATATACATATATACACATTTATATTTCCTTCAACTATCCTCATACTGAGAAAAATGTCATAAGTTAAAATTATTATTTTTCCATATAGGCATGTAAATATTTCATCATAGATAAGTTCCTTATGATTTCTTTTCCTTGTTTTTTCTTTGATTTCTTTACCTTCTTCTACTTCTCTTGCTTTTTGTATATGAATGTCAAACTTTCTATTCAATTCTGGTTTTTTCATCAAGAATGCTTTAAAATCCTCTATTCCATTGAATGACCATATTTTCCCCTGAAACATTATACTCAGTTTTCCTGAGCAGGTGATTGTTGGTTTTATTCTCAGCTCCTTTGACCTCCAGAGTATCATATTCCAAGCCCTTTGATCCCTTAATGTAGAAGCTGCTAGTGTTATCCTGATTGCCTTTCGACAAATATTCAAATTATTTCTTCTTGGCTGCTTGTAATATTTTCTCCTTGATCTGGGAACTCTGGAACTGGCTATAATATTCCCAGGAGTCTTCTTTTTGGAATCTTTTTCAAGATGTGATCAATGAATTATTTTGATTTCTATTTTGCCCTCTGATTCTAAAATATCAGGGCAATTTTCCTTGAGAATTTCTTGAAGGATGAATTCTAGGTTTTCTTTTTGATCATGGTTTTCAAATAGTCCAATAATTTTTAAATTATCTCTCCTGGATCTATTTTCCAGGTCAATGGTTTTACCAATTATATATTTGACATTATTTCCCATTCTTTCATTTATTTGGATGTTTCATAATATCTTGATTTTTCATAAAGTCATTAGTGTCCATTTGCTCCAATGTAATTCTGAAGGAACTATTCTCTTCAGTGAGCTTTTGAAATTCATTTTGCATCTGGCAAATTCGGCTGTTTAAGACTTTCTTCTCCTCATTGGCTTTTTGGGCTTCTTTTGCCATTTGAGTTAAACTATTTTTAAGGTGTTATTTTCTTCAGTTAAGTTGTTGACTTTCTTTTCATGATTTTCTTGCATCATTCTCATTTCTCTTCCCAATTTTTCCTTCACTTCTCTTAATTAATTTTCAAAATCCTTCCTGATCTCCTCCATTACCAGTAACCAGTTCATATTTTTCTTGGAGGCTTTTGATTCAAGGGTTCTGATTTTGATGTCTTCCTCCTGCTTCCATGCCTTCATGCTTTTTATCCCCCCAAAAAGGATTCTATCGTTTGTTTGTGCTTCTGTTGCTTGCTCATATTGGCAGTCAATTACCTGACTTTTGAGCTCTTTGCCATGGCATAACTCTGCTTCCAGAATGGAGAGAACTATGTCCCAAATCTCTGGGGTTTTCACATCTGTCGGAGCTGTTAGATGGGTGGCCTCTCTACAGCCCCCACATGCTCTGGCTTACTGGTCACATACCCCAGAATCACCACCCAAAACCATGACCCAGATCCAAGGAGGTAAAAGCAAGAGCATTTAGCCTCTGAATGGTTACTTTGTCCCTCTACAAACTGTAGGCCAAGAACTCTGAAAGAAGCCACATGGCAGTGGCTGCAGCCACTGTACCTCCTTTGCTTCTTGCTCTGGGGATAGACATTGGACCATACTCTTCTATCCTCCCCTGGGCCAAACAAGTTCCACACTGAACTTTTACTTTGTCTTTGGAACTTATGGGTTGGGAAGTCTGGAAACCACTACAGTTGTTGATGATTGACTCTCCTCAAGTTAGCTGCTGGTCTGGGGTTAAAACCACAGGCTCACATCGGGCTGGGCTGGGTTCCCAGCAGGCTGTGATGGAGCCTTCCTGCCAGGCTGCTGGGTTTCCTTCAGCTGGAGATTTGTTTCTCTCTGTTATTTTTTGGGTTCTGTAGCTCTAAAATTTTTTTAGAATCATTTTTTACATGAAATGGAGGAGATGGAAGCTGGAGCTGAACAGATGTCCTGTTTCCACTCTGACATCTTGACTCCCCTCCATTTACATTTTCATTCTCCAAATATGTTTCTGAATAGCCTAAGCAAAGAGTTAGTCAAAGAGAAGAAAACCCAATCCTAATAAGCAGTTTGGTGTGCATTTTTTCATCAAAAGGAGTTCATGGTTCTATTGTATTGCCAAGGTTTGGTCTTGTAATAGCAACCACATAAATAGTGAGATGCTGATTTTATTCTGGAAGCTCATGAACTTTTATACCAAGGGGATTTCAGTTGCATTACAATTGAGTATCTGAAGCTCCAATTTTATTTCTCTAATAGCTAAAAAGCAGATGTTGGTAGAATAAGGATGCATAAGGTACATAATAGTAAAATAGTATGCTTTCCACAGTGTCTACCAGCCAAAATATTTTGCTTAAAGTATTGAATCAAATTGTTTTTGTTGATTCTCATTCTTGCTGAGATGCCTGAGTGCATATTAAGCAACTGATGGTTAGGTTAATAAATGTACAACACTAGACATAGCTGCCACTCCAGTTAGTACAATGAAGCTTAGGGGTCCAAAAGTAAAAGTAATCGCAAGAGTCTAAGATAAAAAATATTTGACGTAGAAATGTTAGCTACATTTCATTGACTACATTGCAGTTTGGAGACTACCAAAACCAGGTTACTATAAAACATTGGGTTTATTTCTAATGTCCTCTTTAAGTCTCCTTATCTTACAAGAAGGAAAAACTTGTTGCAGTTCAGCTATTCAGTTTCTGGAAGATTGGCTAAGCTTAGGTGATTTTATACCATATTTGAAGAATGAAAAAAGTAAATGGAGACAGAATCAAGAGAAACAAGGACAGTATGTCATTGTGGTGCAAAGAAAAGAAACCCTTGTCATACATGGAAATAGGAGAGATCTGCATAGAAACACTGCCTCTGCCATTTTTTTGTTTTATGACATGAGAAAATTATTACATTTTTGGACCCTTTTCCCCCAGCTATAATATGGATGCAATAATATTTGTAATATTCACTTCACAGCAGTTTTTTTTGTTTTGTTTTTAATGAAATGCTTTAACTTTTAGTTTACATCATTCATTTCCGCATTATGTTGAGTTACAAATTTTCTCCCCATTTTTTCCCCTAACCACTACTCAAAAATAGTGATCCCACTGGATATACCCTCCTCCAATCTGCTCTCTTCCGTATATTCTCCCATACCCCCTCAGACTTTCCAGTAGGCCAGTGTGAATCTCTATGTCCCAGTGCCTATATATCTTATTATCTTATTTCCCGGTTACATGTAAAATAATGTTGATTATATATAAACATTTGATTTTAAAACTTTGAATTCCAGATTCATTCCATTCCTCTCTTGTACCACCCACCCTTACTGGGAAGATAAGCATTTCAATATAGGTTGCACATGTATAGCTATGCAAAACATTTCCATAGTGGATATAATATAAAAGGCTAAATCTATTTCTCTCCCTCCTATCCCACCTCCCACTTTTTTATGCTCTTCTTTGATCCTGTCCCTTTTCAAAAGTGGATGCTTCCAACTTCCCTCCCTCTCAGTGTGACCTCCCTTCCATCATCTTCACTCTCATCCCCTTTGCCCCTACTCTCCTGTAGGGTGAGATACCTTATTTACTGTGTATATCATTCCCTCCCTAAGCCAAATTAAATGAGAATGAGTTTGACCCATTCCCTCTTGCCTTCCTGTTCTTCCCCTCCATTGTAATTTCACCTTTTAAAGTATCATCCCTTCCTATTAAATTGATCTTTTGCACTCTATTTATGCATATTTACATACATTCACATATGTATTCATATGCCATATACCCTCCTATGTATGTATATGTGTATGTATATATGTATCTATGTATGTGTATGTATATAAATTTCCATTGCCTTCAATTATTCTCATACTGAGAAAAGTTTCAAAAGTTATATTTATCATTTTTTCATGTATGAATGTAAATAGTTCTATTTTGATAAGTTCCTTATGATTTCTTTTCCCTGTTTGCTTTATCATGTTTCTCTTGCTTCTTGTATCTTCATATCAAATTTTCTATTCAACTCCGGTTTTTTCATTAAGAATGCTTGAAAATCCTCTATTCCACTGAATGACCATATTTTCCCCTGAAACATGATACATAGTTTTGCTGTGTAGGTGATTCTTGGTTTTAATCCCAGCTCCTTTGACTTCTGGAATATCATATTTCAAGCCCTTCAATCCCTCAGTGTAGAAGCTGCCAGATCCTGTGTTATCCCAATTGTGTTTCCACAATATTGAAATTATTTCTTCCTGGCTGCTTTTAATATTTTCTCCTTGATCTGGGAATTCTTGAATCAGGCTATAATATTCCTAGAAGTTTTCTTTTTGGGATCTTTTCCAAGAGGTGATCAGTGGATTCTTTCAATCTCTATTTTGCCCTCTGGTTCTAAAACATCAGGGAAAATTTCCTTGAGAATTTCTTGAAGAATGATTTCTAGATTGTTTTTTGATCATGGCTTTCAGGTAGTCCACTTATTTTTAAATTATCTCTCCTGGATCTATTTTCCAGGTTAGCGGTTTTCCTAATGAGATATTTCACATTGCCTTCTTTTTTTTTCATTTATTTGGATCTGTTTAATAGTATCTTGGTTTCTCATAAAGTCACTACTTCCATTTGTGTCAATCTAATTCTAAAGGAGTCTTTCTCTTCAGTGAGCTTTTGATATTCTTTTTCCATATGGCAAATTCCACTTTTTAAGGCATTCTTCTTCTCATTGCCTTTTTGAGCCTCTTTTGCCTTTTGAGTTAGTCTATTTTTAAGGTATTATTTTCTTCAGCCAGTTTGTTGACTCTCATTTCATAATTTTCTTGCATTGTTCTCATTTCTCTTCCCAATTTTTCCTCCACTTCTGTTATGTGGTTTCTAAAATCCTGTGGCCTGTAACCAGCCCATATTTTTCTTGGAAGCTTTTGGTGCATGAATTCTGACTTCACTGTCTTCCTCCTGTTCCATGCTTTGGTCCTTTTTGTCCCCAAAATAAGAGTGTAAAGTTGCATTGCTCTCCTTGTTTTGCTTCCTTTGCTTGCTCATGTTGGCACTCAATTACTTGACCTTTGGTCGTTTTGCCTTGGTAGGACTCTGCCACCACGCAAGGGAGCTTCCTCCCAAATTCTTGGGTTTTCTCAGCTGCCCAAGGTATCATTTCAGTGCCATCTCTCCTCCATCTCCTCCACAAATTCTGGAAAGCTGGTTGCAAACCCCAAGACCTTCACTCTAGATTGCAATCAAGATCCAAACACGTTAAAGCAAGAGTGATTACCCCTGAGACTTTTCACTTCATCCCCCTACACTCTGCAGGCCAGGAGCTGAAGCTGCCATTTGGTGGCTGGCTGAATGGCTGCAGCACCTCAGTGGCTTCTCTCCCCATGGGCAAAGGCCAACTGCACTGCCAAACTACTGGATTCAAAGTCCACACTGCATTGACCTCTCACTTTGTCCTTAGCATCTATGGGTTGACAATTCTAGAAACCACCACAGCTGCTGGTGAACTGAATTCCCTCCAGCTGATGTCTGGTCAGCCCACCCTGAGGCTTAAACCTAGGCTTGGCTCCCAGAGCTATGCTGGCTTCTCCCTGCCTGTCTGCTGGGCTGTCCTCAGTGGAAGGTTAGCTTCTCTGTGTCATTTTGTGGGTTCTGTAGCTCCAAAGTTTGTTCAGAGTCATATGAATTGGAGTTGGTGGGAGCCAGAGCCACATGGTAGTACTTTTTCTACTCGGCCATCTTTACTCCACCACTTCACAGCAGTTTTTGAGGGTAATTTGTGATTATCAGCAATCACAACACATTTGGGGGCTAATTTTACAATACCTTATGCTGACATTAGCCTTAAACCAATTAAGTAATCACAAACCATTTCCAAAGCACTATTAAGGACACACGGAAATATGAGATAGTCTCTCTATTCTTTAAATTTAGATTCTATTTGGAGGGATAAGAATAATTCACATAAAAAGATAAAATATAACACAAAGCAAATCAATATATATGTATGTATATGTATATATGTAAATATATAAATACACATATGTATATATGTATAAATTAATAGCAAGTACCAAATGAGATTAAGCTACAATGGTAGAAAAAGAAAAAGACCAATATATTTCAGTTTTCAATGGAGTCTTTGAGAAGGATGTGAAATTTAGTCTAGGTCTGAAAAAGATAAGCAGGATTGACATAAGTTGAACAGAGACACAGAGGACATTCTTGATGATAGGATGCTCTATACAGTAATATGGAGGTAGAAATGCCCAAGGCAAGTTATATTTTGTGTAAAATGAGTAAAACAATACATTTAAGGAAGAAGTGAGTAAACGTATACATACATACACACATATATATTCACATGTATATGTTCACACATACATGCATATATACACATATTTGCACACACACAGATGCAGAAGGAGAGAGAGAGAGAGAGAGAGAGAGAGAGAGAGAGAGAGAGAGAGAGAGAGATGGAGAAAAGGAGGTAGAGAGATCATGATACATTTTGAATCAAGGAATTTTTGAGATTTCGTTGGTACTGAGATAAATTTGAAGGTAGACACCTTGTGATGGTATAATGAAGCTATCATAATTGAACCACTATATATTAAAATTGGCTTTTCTGTATTGTAACATGGAACACATTTGGCTTTTTACTTAGGTGGGATGTACAATAATTCTAATGTTGTTATTTGAATAAAGAAGAAATAAGAAATTTTATTATCCTTCTTCCCAGAAAAGGTTTACTTTTATTTCTTTTTTTCCTCCCTCCCATCTTCCTTCCTTCCTCTTTCTTTCTTTCTTTCTTTCTTTCTTTCTTTCTTTCTTTCTTTCTTTCTTTCTTTCTTTCTTTCTTTCTCTTTCTTTCTTTCTTTCTTTCTTTCTTTCTTTCTTTCTTTCTTTCTCTCTCTCCCCCTTTCTTTCCCTCCCTCCCTCCCTTCCTTCCTTCCTTCCTTCCTTCCTTCCTTCCTTCCTTCTTCTTTACCCCCTTTCTCTTTCTTTCTTATTTATATAACAGCTATTTATTTCCTCTACAGAAAAGATACACATAAAACAGCTAAGACCTAGAAGAATAACACAAATTTTCAGATAAAAAAGAAAACAGGGGCGGCTAGGTGGCGCAGTGAAAAGAGCGCCTGCCCTGGAGTCAGAAGGACCTGAGTTCGGAGCCGGCCTCAGACACTTAACCCACACAAACAAAAAAACCTAGCTGTGTAACCTTGAGCAAGTTACTTAACCCCAATTGCTTTAAAAAAAAAGAAAGAAAAAAGAAAACAAACATGCATTATCAGTAATGTATGTATTATAATATTCTATCAAGAAATTAATTTCTAAAGATTTTTAAAGCATCAAGGTATGATAGTTTGTTAATTTGTATAAATGCTGAATAAGCATTTTACATTTTACTTTGGCTCTCCATTGTGCTAACACTATACCTATGCCTTCTTGCAAGACAGACCAATGTGTATCCACTATAAACTTACTTCATTTAGCTTAATATTTGAAATTTTATGATCAGAGACTCATTATTTTGTACCTTTAGGCATTATTCCCTACTAAAATAACCTTATAAACATATAGCACATTAACCAGTCACTTTCTCCTTAGTATGACGGAGTTTTTAATATTTTTCTGCAGAAAGTGGGAGGAAAATATGAGGTGGGAAAAAGAATGTTAAAAAGAAAAAAATAGGGGCTTAAGCCAATCTATTTAACAACTTTCTTCAGTTGGGTGATTCTGTAGATTCCTTTCAGGGAGGAGTGAACAATATAGGAAAAAAATGTTCTAATTCCTTTGTAGGAAGGTGGGATAGAGATAGGGAATGGATTGGTAATTACCTTGGTCTAAGGAACTCTTAGAGGAGGAATATCTCTTTATCAAGATTTGTTATTACCTTTTCTATATCTTACAGTTCAAGAAAGTTGTCTAGAGCAGGGGTGGAGATCCTGCAGCTTCAAGGCCACATGTGGCCTTAGATATAACTTATTGATTGAGTCAAAGTTTCACAGAAAAATCCTTTTATTGAGGCAATTTGTTTTGTGAAGTTTGGATTCAATCAAGGGGTCACACTTGAAGACCTAGAGGGACACATGTGGCCTCAGGCTCATAGCTTCCCCATCCATGGCCTAGAACATCAAGAAGTTAGGTAACTTGCTTGCGGTTGCACAAATATATGTATCAGAGACTGTAGATGAATCCAGCAAAGACTTCTTAGCTTTGAGGGTTTTTTTTTTCTGTTCACTACAGAATTCAACTGTGGGATATACACATCAAAAAACAACTTTATCCCTTATTTTCAGTGAAGGCTGAGACTATTTTTTGTTTCCTCAAAACTAGATTTTTTACTCTAATTTTAATTATTGCTGTGTAAAAAAAAAATAGAAATCCAGATTCTTCTCATATAATCCTTAAGGCTTGCTTACTAGTCTGTATCCATTTATTGTTCCCCAAACTCTCATCAGATACACTTTTTAATGATGAAGGACAGCTTGTATTCCTGCAACATCTTGCATTTAATTATATTACTTTTCATTCCAAAGACATTCAGTGTGAGTGTATGGCCTAGATCCTCTTAGAGACAAAACTGAAATCTGTCATTGAATTTTGTTACCTTAGGAGTCTGCTAATAAGTAATGCAATGATATTAAAATGAAGTAGGAAACTACAACATAGAAAGTCAACAAGTCCTTTGGGGGTTGAATTAACAAGTGTGATAAGGCATGAGGCATCAAAATAAGCTGAAATTAATGATGCATCCACCCCATTATGGGGATGTGAGATATGGATCTTGTGCAGAGGACACTTTATCAATAATTATGTAAAATACATCTTTGTACCCCACTCATCATCAAATGACAAAATTGGAGAATTAGTAGTGAGTATTTTGAATTTCTTTTATTAGTGGTCACTAAAAGAAAATGAGTAGCAAAAGGATCACAAACCCACAGTTAGCATTAGGCCTTTTCATGAGTTAGGCAAGGTTTGGAAATTGTGTACTCCTGCATTTAAAATTTGTGTATCCTGTAGCTACTGTTTAATAAAGTCTCTGAGCTTTTCCTTTAAAATACATGGCTTGATTTATCACAAAAAATGCCATGTTGAATAAAATCATCTCAATTGTTTGAAGCATTATTTTTTTTTCCTTTTTGGAGGGCAGTTGGGGTTAAGTAACTTGCCCAAGTTCACACAGCTAGGTTTTTTGTTTGGATCCGAACACAGGTCCTTCTGACTCCAGGGCCAGCGCTCTACTCACTGCGCCACCTAGCCACCCCGTGAAGCATTATTTTTTAAATAATAATAATATTGATGACTAAAATTTATACATTACTTTGAAGTTTGCACAGTGCTTTCCAAATATTGCATTTGATCCTTACAACCACCATGGGAGACAGACGCTATTTTTATTGCCATTTTAGAGGTGAGGAAACTGAGGAAGACATAGAGTAAGTGACTTGCCCAGCATTGCACAACTAGTAGGTGTCTGAGACTTATTTTGAATGAAGTTTTTCAGGATTCCATCAGCATCAATCTATCCACTATGTAATCTAGTTAACTCTGTGATTTTCTGCATGTTGAGCTCCTGAAAGCGACCTATGCTTTCTAAATCATAATACATTTGTTTTCCTGTTGTTGTTGTTGTTTCCTTCTAAACCTATACCTTCATTGGTATAAGAAACCACTTCTACCAATGTAGATCACTAGTTGGTCTACATCTAATAATACTAAAAGGTTGCCTGGGACAAAGAAACATTAAATGACTTGTCCATGTTATTTAGTAAACGAGCATTTATCAAGTGCCTACTATATGCCATAAAATGCACTAAACATTGAGGATAGAAAGTCAGAAAGTCCCATTCTAATGAGGTACTAACAATACAAAGGATTTTATAAATGAAAGATATATAAAATATGTACCAGAGACTAAAGAATATGTCAGAAAAAGGACTTGGTCCCATATCTTTCAGACTCCCAAGTGAGTTTTCAGTCCATGACTCTGTCCTTTCTATTCTATGATGTATAGGAGAAAATAAAATATATTTTAGTGTATAGGAGAAAATACAATTTAACAGAAATAAATAGTTGTGGGTTCTTGTCATCTTCTTTGTTTACCAGCTATGGGACACTAAGGATGTGGCTTTACTGCTTAGTTTGTTTTTATTTTAAATTTATTTATTTATTTTAATTATCAGCATTTATTTCCACAAGATTTTGAGTTGAAAAATTTCTCCCCCTCTTTCCCCTACTCCCACCCCTTAATATTCCTTACCCTAATCTGTTCTCTTTTATATCCTCCTTCATCCCCCTCTATTGTTGTGAGACAAGATAGATTTCTTTTTTTTTTTAACAAATGCTTTATTAAATTCTGTTTCACATCATTCATTTCCACCAAAATTTGAGTTACAATCATCCCCCCACCCCCGTTTTTTCCCCTAACCACCCTCCCAGATTAGCAACTTCCATTTCTGGCAAGCTGTAAACCCACCCACGACTTCCACCCTAGATCACTATCCAGATCCAGGGAGGTTAAAGCAAGAGAGATTACCCTCCAAGACTGATCGCTGGATCTCCCTATGGTTCTGCAGGCCAGGAGCTGGAGCTGCCTCTGAAAACTACAAAATGGTGTGTCTCCTCAGCGGCTTCTAGCCCCCAGGGGAGGGAGCTGACGCATTCCCCAAATACTGGTCCCAAAGTCCATAGGACACTAACCTCTTACTTTGTCCTAGGCATGTCTATGTTGATAATTCTGGAGTTGCCACAGCTGCTGGTGTTCTGGGGTCTCTCCAGCCAGCTGCTGGCCCTGCCGCCCTGGGGCTAAAACCTCGGCTCAAGGGGACCTGGGCTCCGTTCGGCTTGGCTCCCCACGCTTTGCGTGCTGCGAGCTGCTGGCTCCCAGACCACTGCGCTGGTCCTTCCTGCATGGCTGCTGGACTGTCAGCAGGAGGTTAGCTTCTCTGTGTCATTCTGTGGGTGCTGGGGCTCCAAAAGTTGTTCAGAGTCCCCTTTTACATAGTTTGGGGGGAATCTGGGGGCAGAGTGGCTTAGATGAGCTGTTTCTACTCCACCATCTTGGCGCTGCCCCCTGTTGGGTTAACTTTTAATAGATCAGGCATGTTCATACTCATTCCTATACTTCCATGCTGTATTAATGAAACTACCAAAATAATACTATACTGAAATTGATAAAACTAAAACTTTCCAATTATTAGAGGATTATAGTAATTTTACTTTAGTGTAACAAGGAATCACAAAATATTGTGGATGACAAAATATTATATTATATGAGAGGCAGCATGTGTCACAAATGAATTAATTAACTTGTCAGCAGGTCTTAAACTGAATTCCCTGTTTTTTTATCTCTTTATTTGTAAATTGGAGCTAAAGCATGTACTCATTGATTACTCCAGTTTATGTTTAATGAGATCAAATTTTTCTTAGAAGATACAAACTCAGAAAATAAAAACGTACAGTGTTTATAGATAATCAAAATTTTATCTCTAGACCTAGAAATGCATCTACTCCAGTACTGTCATTTCAGACATGAGGAAATAATATAGAGAGAATTTTAATCACTTGTACAAGACGACACAAATGTTATGTCAGATGTTGAATTTGAGCCAATGCTATTTCTACTGTATCGTGCTGTGTCCTAATCAGTAACTGTATGTAAATGTTTGAAGTTATTCTTAGATATTTTAAATAGCCTTTGTATTTTCCTGTTTTTAAAGCATATGTTCTGCAATAAAAAATTTCCTTATTCTGTTCTAAAAATAATAGCAAATCTTTGTGCATAAATATTCATCACTCATTCATAAGCATGATTCTTAACATGTCGATATTGTAACTTGTATTTCATATGAATTCCAAGGAACTAGGCATCTGTTCTTTTTACATTGCTATCTTAGGATTTCTTTTGGATCACAAGGCTTTCTTAAGGTCATTGGTTGTATCAGTATCTCCTGAATATATTGGTATTCTACTACTTAATGTATTTAACTCCATCTGTAATGAAACATCCTACTTTTTAAAGCATTAGCTTCTTCCCCCACCCCCAATATTCTAAGTAATTTTTATCCACCACTGTTACATTGAATGTCATTAGCCACCAAAACTATTGGATATTTGTTGTTTAGTTTTTCAGTTGTAGCCAACTCTTCCTGGTTCCCCTTTGGGATTTTCTTGGCAAAGGTACTGGAAGGGTTTGCTGTTTCCTTCTCTAGCTCATTTTACAGATAAGGAAACTGAGGCAAACTGGTTAAATGACTTGCTCAGGTTCACTCAGCTAGTAAGTGTCTGAGGCCAGATTTAAACTCAGGAAGATAAGTCTCCCTGACCCTAGTCTGGATGCTCTCTATCTATTGTACCACCCAGCTGCTCATTGGATTCTTACCTATGTTAAAAAAAAAAAAAAGTACCATGCTAAAAGTGATGCAGGGATGCAACACTGAATTTGGTTAACTTTGTGACCCTTGCAAGTCACTTAATCTGTCTCAGTTTCCTAATGTGTTAAATGGGCCTAACAGTAATTCTTACCTTACAGGAAGATGAGGATCAAATAAGATAATACATGTAAAACTTTTTTTTCAAACTTTAAAATGCTATGTAAATGCTAGCTTTTATGATAGGGGACACAAAGAGTAAGACACACTCTTAAGGAATCAATGCCTGTCTCAATGCAAAGTATTAATTAAAACATTTAAAAAATAAAATGTATTAATTTTACGTGTTATGATATCAACTAACAGAAATATAATAATTTATAATATTGTATAATTATAAAATGTAAGTGGTCTTAAATATTTTAGGAGATGGAAATATTACAACAAGCATAATTTTTTGAGAAATGAAATCAATCTGAAATTGAAACACCAAAATGTAACAATATCAATATTAATTCATTCACCAAGTGATGATAATATCTATGATAATCAAAAAGTGCCCATTATAAGAAAATCATTATCTCATATGAGGTATAAAAATAAGGCAAGAAACATTTTACTCCCAAAAAGTTTCATAGGAAAGGTAAAAGACACATTGACAGAATCGTGATAATGCAAAATGAGATCATGGTAAGTATAGGAGAGACGTATGAGAGGAGGGAAAGATAATTTATTCTTGCAGAGAGGTAGAAAGCTTCATAAAAATGGTGGCATTTGGTAAGTTTGAGACAGGAGTTGTCAGGATCACTGAATTTGGAAGCTGATAACATGAACAGGAGACACAGAACAGTATATTTGTACATTAGTCTGCAGTATATCAGTCCCAAAACAAATGTCCTAAAATGCATACTACAATAACATTATTAATACAATTAGCATGCCAGTAGTTAAAGATCACACATATTCTTACTGGAACACCCTATTTCACAGCTGAAAGATACCTCAGAAAAGATGATGTACAGCCCTATTACTTTAAATATGAGGAAGTGAAGGTCCAGATTGATTAAATGATTTTCTCAAGATCACTTACCTTGTCTATCACAATCTAATATTCTTTCTACACTTTCTCTGAGATGTAACAAGGGTGGTGTTACTGGGGCTTTTCTCCACCCCCAAAATTTAGAGGCTGATGGCAGTTCTTACACTCCTTCTACAATACAAAACTGACTGGTCTTAGCACCTACTTAGTAAGAATAATTAGTTAAAATTGTAAGAAATCTCCCTAGAAGTGGTTTCTGCAATAATGGATCAGTGTACCAGGTTGTACAATTCCTCCCCATCCCAAACCCAACACACACATTTATTTTATTTTATTTTATTGCCTTTTGGAGGGGCAGTTGGGGTTGACTGAATTGCCCAAGGTCACACAGCTAATTTTTATCTTAAGTCTCTGAAGTCAAATTTGAACTCAAGTCCTCTTGACCCCAGGGTCAGTACTCTATTCACTGTGCCACCTAGCCACCTCCACACATGCTGATTGATCAGAGGTACCTCAATTGCTAGTTGTTCCCTATATATGAGTACATTAGTGCCTACAAGTATGATAGTTATTCTATTCAATGTTAAATCTTTTCTTTACCCTCTCTGGTTCTCTATTATGTAACTGTGAAGCAACAAAAACATAGTTTGTTAAAACCTCTGCAAACCTTTCTTTTCAATGGTGCCCTAGATATGGGTCTATAAAATCTTGTGTCTTGCCTAGAAAATCTCCCCATTATTTACCACTTATTGTAAAGGGAACCCTTTCATGTTAAGAAAATATGACTATGTAAGGGCTTTGTAAAACCTCAGATTATTTTTGGGGAAATGTGTTCCCTTTGAATAAGACACGTCTTTCCTGTAATTATGTCAAGAAGCCACAAGTGGCAAGCCCACAATGTGTTTATATCCCAGATCTGAGCCATGGATTTTCCTGATTCTTTTTTCACCTTTAAAATAAATGCACACCCTATGAATAGAATTCTAATGAAATGCTTTCATGCTGACAATGGCTAGTTGCTGAGCTACCTGGTGTATAATTTGCTTTCTGAAATGTAAAATCCTCATGCTTCGAGAATTTTTTTTTAATGCTCAGCCATTTGGGGGTTTCTCTTCAGGAAGGTGCTTTGGTAGGATTTCTACATTTGCCACCTGAGTATTCAGGTCCCTGCATATCATGAATAATAAATGAAGCTAGCCTGCTATTAGAACTAAGGGGTTTTCTCTTACGGGTAATGCACTGCAATGCACCACACTTTGAACACTCCTACCGACTTTCATGATTAAGGAAATATAATACTTATATGGTGCTAATTGGATGACAATGAGATCAAATTCATGGGATCATATATTTAGAGTTGTAAGAAAATTTGTAAATTGAATCCAATCCCTCAATTTTACAAATAAGGAAACTTGAGGCTCAAAAAAGTTTAATGACTTGATCAAAGTCTCCTAATTATTAAGTGACAGAAACAGGATTTGAACACAGGTCCTTAGATTCCAAATCTAAAGTTCTTTCATTTTTTTCATTTTTTTCAATTTTTCATTTTTTTCAATTTTTCAACCTAGGCTAGGTATTTCACTGCAATAAATCAAGATTATCATTTCATGCTTTAAAGGTTTACATATAATAAACCTGTTGTCTGTAGCTGATACTAGCCCATAACCACTGTCCATCATACCTCTCCAGCTTTACCAATCACTTTTCTGCCACTAGTGGAAAATGTGGCTGCTAATTTTGTCTGAATCCAATTTAGGCTAAGGAACCTGAATTTTCCATTGGAAAACAGATAAATTCTATTTATCCCTCTTTTCATTTGCCTTATATTAGATACTTAAATGTTCCTTTTATTAAATGAAGATTAAAGTCATTAGATTTGGTCACCTGTGAAACAGAAAGTAAAAAATTTCAACGAAATGGAGGAAACAGTGATTATAATGTAAGGGGCTGAGTAGCACAAAGTAAGTAGGGAGAACATGGTAGGAATTGTTAATAGATTATTCTTCCAGGAAATTTAAAAATAAAGAGGAGGAGTGCTATAGAATAATAGTTTGAAGAACTAACAGAGTCAAAGGAAGAGCTCTCATTTTTTAAGGTATGCATGTATATGTATACATACATATGCACATACATTTCCTAATTACTTGTTATTTTAAATATTTTAACAGCACATATCTCATTTTTATTTCAACATTTAAGATATTCAAAGTTGGAGCATTATATTCTCCATGTCAGGCAGTACCAAAGCATACCGACATTCCACAATGGTTAACAAACTGATTTTAGTTACCAGAATTATACATAAGTAATTTGTGAATTTTTACCCCACAGAGATAGCTTTCTCATCATGTTTTATCCAAATAATGTTGGCCTCATTTCCGTTAGAAGAAATACCTGAAAAGAAGTATAGGGTATATGGTATATGGTACAGGCATACATTTCCCATTTATGGTTTTTCATCTTACTGGCATTTATCAGATATATTATACTGTATACATCCATGATAAACTATTAGACCAGTGTGAACCATTAATTATACCATGTAGCATATTCAACCATTTAATGTACTTGACTATTTTGTTCAAAGACTTTATTCTGTATTACCAAATTCCAAATACGGTTTTTGAGTTGTCAATCTACTACACTGATCTATTCAACTCTCAATTCTTTCAAACAATAAATTTTAATAATATTGGAAGGCTTTAATTCTTATGGATTATATATGAAATCTTAAACAACCCAAGTACAATGCACAGCTATCAAGGAACAACAACGTTGCCTACAAACCTCAGTAAACAGACAACGTGCGTTAGTCACCTGCAACATGTTTGTTTTTACTTTTTTGGAGTTATTCAAATACATCTCCTAAACTGCAAGGAACACTTGTGAAATTTCCTTACAATTGCATATAACGTCTCACATTCTGAAATAAGGATACAAAAATATTTCTGTCTTTCCTCAGCCAAAAAATTTCTTCTGCTTTTTCTAAATGTCCTTAAAGATTTTATAGAAATACTCCTTTATGGCTTACAAAGCATTTTCCTCACAACCAGAAGTGAAATATTATCATCTCCATTTTACAGACTAGAAAACTTATATAAAAAGCTGTGACTTGCCTATAGTCAGTATCAGAACCTAAAAATTATAGGATTATAGATTTAGAAAGATTTCATAAGTCGTCATCTAATCCAATCCCCTCATTTTAGAGATGAAAAAATTAATTCCACATCTAGCACTTTCTCCATTACATGCCACTGCTTCTTCTATTTAAAAAAAGGCTTAATATCATCATAACATCTGTAAGAGCTGACAAAGTATATGGTTTTCTCTAAGACATTTTCTACTTATAAAGCATAAAATGACAATGAATCAGAGAATTTTTTGCATTAATAATAGGTTTGCACACTGGAGTAATAGTGAAATTTACTGAGGTCTAAATGTCAATATATCAGTTCTTTGAGTATCATACTTACTTCCAGCATCAAATTTTACTTGTCAAAAATTTTTACTTTGAAGAATGATGAATAAGGTAATGCTTCCCTCTAACTTGTCCCAACACCCTAACTCACACTAAGGATAGTAAAATTAACTATGTACTAAATACTCAGTGGGTGTATTTAATGTACAAATAACAAATTAGTACTAATATCGATGCAACTACTTATACATACATGTATTTTAACAAACTGCTCAACACCTCGATTACTTATGGATTCCAGCATCATCTTCACCATAGGAAAGTATATTAATATGTTAGCTTACAAATTCATTTAAAGCTTTGTAATACACTATCTCATCATTATCCCAAAGCCACCAAACTCAAGTCTTTCACTTTAACGCACTCTTGTTAGTCAGAAAGGAACAATGCTTTTAAATCATATTTCTTCAGATAAGTTAATAGGGTAAAATGCTTACCTCAAAAATTGGGCAAAATTTCAGTCTAGAGGAATACAATGTGAATCTTTTGGTCTATATCACAGGTTCTATTATATATCAAAAACTTTCTTATGCCCCCAAAGTATTTAATCAAAATGTAATGCAATATACTATAAGAATTCATCCAAAAAGTGTAAAAACTCACTTAGAGTAACTTTTAGGGGCGGCTAAGTGGCACAGTGAGTAAGAGCGCTGGCCTCGGAGTTGGGATGACCCGGGATCGAATCCAGACTCAGAAAATGAGCAAACCCATAAATAACCACTAGCCGTGTAACCTTGAGCAAGTTACTTAACCCCAATTGCTTTAAAAAAAAAAAGTAACTTTCAGTTAAGAATCAGTAACTATATTCACTGGCCCCATAGTCTTAAAATTAAGCTCCTGACTATTCTATTATAAAATGTTTTCTGGACTGCAAATCAAATACAATTAATAGGGGGTGGAGCTCCTAGGCATTTGCAGAGAACCAATGAAACACTGTCAATTATCTAAGCTGACTGCTGGTAGTAGCCATTTGGGTTTGCTACCAAATCCAAATCCAATTTGTTAACAAGAATTTATTCTTAAAAGGACTTCAAGAAAAAAATATATACGAGTAAATCATAATTGCATAGTTACATGAATTCATCTTAATGTGTCACCACAGCAAAAGAATTTCATTTTTCAAAGTGTTACTTGAATGTATATTCTAAAAATGTGATTGTTTGGATCATTCAAATTCAAATTATAAGTATTTTTTCCCTACTCGCTTTCAGTCTAAAGCTATATGACCATTATTCTCCCCATCTTTTCTAATTACTCAGTTACATTTCCCTTTACCATACACAAGATCTTCACAAGTATTGCATGGTTTCACACACACCCCTATCAATGCCCTCTTCAGATCGTATAGCTATTATGCCCATTATCAAAGTGTTTGTGAATTTTCTATTTCACCATTCCTGTGCCTCCCTCTTTAGACACAATAGGGTAAAGGAGCTAAAAGATAATCATATGTCAATCAAATCCACTTAGGTGCATGTTGGCACTTAAGTGCACGGCCAAAACAATATCATTCCCAAGAGATTAATGTGGGAGAAACCATAGAAAACAAGTATCTGCCTATTCTTATAAAAGTTTACTAAAATAATATAGCAACATGGTTAAGCATAATTATTTCTCTGATGACAAAGTTTATTATATACTACCTTACTCTCGGAGGGCAAAGTCTATGCCATACTCTTCGTATCTAAAATAAAAAAAGTTAGGACCAGTAAACTTTCTGGATTTTTATTAAATCCTAATCTCACATAATTTAACAATAATATATGATTTTACAGACATCATCTTAAAATATTTAAACATCTTTCAAAAGTAAAGGCAAAAATAAGACTTTCATATCATGATTTTCTGCAGACTAAACAAGGTAACTTGGTAACTACACAGAACTCTGGGGTAATTAACATACACTTACTTAGAGTAAATACAAGGTCCATTTTTAAGTGTAATGCAATATTTATTTCAGCAGAATTAATTCTAAGGTGTCCATATACAGTATTTAAATTGACAAATGGTACCTTAATAAGTGATACTTTAGTATTTCTTTTTTTTTAAACAAATACTTTATTAACTTCTGTTTTACATCATTCATTTCTGTCAGATTTTGAGTTACAATCATTTTCCCCCCATTATTCCCCTACCCAGCCTCCCAGAATAGCAGTCCCACAAGATATCGCTTCCTCCAATCTGCTCTCTCCCATACCCCCATCGACTTTTCCATTAGAGGAAGATGAATATTTGTGTCCCAATGCCTGCACATCTTATCTCCCAATTATAGGCAAAAGAGTATTAATAATAGTATTAGACCTTGAATTTCAGATCCATTTCCTTCCTCCCTTGTCACCCATTCCTTCTTGGGATATAAGTAATTCAGTATATGTTGTACATGTCTAGCTATGCAAAACATTATCATAGTAGACATATTGTACAAGGCTGCTTATAATTCCCTCCCACTCATCCCATCCCCCACCTGGTCCATTCCCTACATGATCCTGTCCCTCTTCTATAGTGGGTACTTCCAACCTCCCCTCACCCCAAGGATACCCTCCCATCCATCATCCCTCCTCTCATCCCCCTTCCCCCTATCCTGCTGCAGGTTGAGATATCCTATTTAGTATGTGTGTCATTTTCTCCCTGAACCAAATTCAATGTGAATGTGGTTTTGCCTTTTTAGCCTTCCTTATTCTCCCCCTCCTTTGCACCCACTTCCCTACATGAGATAGTTTACCCTACCATGTCTCTCCCCATCTCCTCTTGCCACTTTCCTCTCTCACCTCATAATTTCATCCCTTGAGTACTCTCCCTTCCCAACAAAATCAACCTATGCCCTCTATCCATATATAACTGTAACCATATATACACACATTCACATATGTATTCATATGACCACACCCCCTTCTTCCATTATTTTCAGTGAGAAAGATATCATCAGTCACAGTTATTGCTTTTCCATATAGGAATGTAAATAGATCAACTTTGATAAGTTCCTTTTGATTTCTTTTCCCTGATTACCTTCTCAGGCATCTCTTGCTTCGTGTGTCTGGATGTCAAATTTTCTATTCAACTCTGGTTTTTCCTCAAGAATTCTTGAAAGTCCTCTATTCCACTGAATGACCATATTTTCCCCTGAAACAAAATACTCAGTTTTGCTGGGTAGGTGACCCTTGGGTTCATTCCCAGCTCTTTGCCCTCTGGAATATCATATTCCATGCCCTTCGATCCCTCAGTGTAGAAGCTGCCAGGTCCTGGGCTATTCTGATTGTGTTTCCACAATATTGAAATTGTTTCTTCCTGGCTGCTTGTAGTATTTTTCTCCTTGATCTGGGGATTCTGGAACCTGGCTATAATATTCCTGGGAATTTTCCTTTTGGGATCTTTTTCAGGAGGTGATCTGTGGATTCTTTCAACCTCTATTTTGCCCTCTGGATCTAAAACATCAGGGCAGTTTTCCTGGAGAATTTCTTGAAGGGTGATTTCTAGGTTCTTTCCTTGATCATGGCTTTCAGGTAGTCCAATACTTTTTAAATTGTCTCTCCTGGATCTATTTTCCAGGTCAGTGGTTTTTTCCCATGAGATATTTCACATTGCCTTCTAATCTTTCGTTTGTTTGGATCTGCTTAACAGCATCTTGATTTCTCATAAAGTCACTAACTTCCATTTGCTCCAGTCTAACTCTGAAGGAATGAATCTCCTCAGTGAGCTTTTGAGATTCTTTTTCCATCTGACAAATTTGGCTTTTTAAGGCATTCTTCTCCTCATTGCCCTTTTGGGCCTCCTTTGCCATTTGAGTTAGTCTATTTTTTAAGGTGTTGTTTTCCTCAGTCAGGCTGTTGACCCTCATTTCATACTTTTCCTGCATCCTTCTATTTCTCTTTCCAATTTTTCCTCCACTTCTCTTATTTGATTTTTAAAGTCCTTCTTAAGGTCTTCTATGGCCTGCAACCCGCTCATGTTTTCCCCTGGGGCTTTTGGAGCAGGACTTCTGACCTCACAGTCCTTTTTCCTGCTCTATGCCCCCAAAATAGGAGTCTAGGGTTGCATTTTTCTGTTTCCTTTGCCTTGGCATGTTGCCACTTAATTGCTTGACTTTTGGGCTTGTTGCCACACTATGGCTTTAAGGCCAGCTAGAGGAATTTTCGTCCCGAACGTGTGTGGGGGCAACTTCCGTTTCTGGCAAGCTGTAAACCCACCCACAACTTCCACCCTAGATCACAATCCAGATCCAGGGAGGTTAAAGCAAGAGTGATTACCCCCCAAGACTGATCGCTGGATCTCCCCACGATTTGTAGGCTGGGAGCCGGAAATGCCTATGAAAACTACAAAATGGCATGTCTCCTCAGCGGCTTCTAGCCCCCAGGGAGGGAGCTGACGCATTCCCCAAATACAGGTCCCAAAGTCCATAGGACACTAACCTCTTACTTTGTCCTAGGCAAGTCTATGTTGATAATTCTGGCGTCTCCACAGTTCCTGGTGTTCTGGGGTTCCTCCAGCCGGCTGCTGGCCCTTCCGCCCTGGGGCTAAAACCTCGGCTCAAGAGGACCTGGGCTCGGCTCGGCTCCTGAGCTCTTCGTGCTGCTGGCTCCCAGACCACTGCGCTGGTCCTTCCTGCAGGGTGCTGGGCTGTCCTCAGCGGGAGGTTAGCTTCTCTGTGTCGTTCTGTGGGTGCTGGGGCTCCAGAAGTTGTTCAGAGTCCTTTTTTACATAGTTTGTGGAGAATCTGGGGGCAGAGAGGCTTGGACGAGCTGTTTCTACTCCGCCATCTTGGCTCCGCCCCGATACTTTAGTATTTCAATACCATTGAATCTCTAAATACTAACATTATATCATTAATGGAGAGAAGTGAAATTACGTTTCAGAAAGACAAGCCACCCAAGGGAAAAATTAAAGAAATAAAGGGGGAAAAGAAGTAAAATTATGACACTGAAAAAAGTTTAAGTCAAATCACTTTTGGATATTTTGAAGAGCAAAGATAATAAGCTCTAGCTTTCACAAATCAAATGTTTATTGTTAAATTCAATGCTATTCAATGCCTCCTTAACATCAGTTGAGCTGAAACTAAAAGATCTACAAATTTTTAATTTCGGCCTACCAATACTACTGATCAAAAAAGGCCACAACAGTTAGATTTTATTACTTGATTTTATTTTACACCAGGTGGTAGATGCAAAGCATTCCTTTTTAAATAGAATATAGACAATTAGCTTCACTCAGAATACACTTTTAATGCACATTTAAAAAAAGGATTCATCTTACAAATTGTATGGCAATCCAAATATACAACAGCTTGGAAAACAAATAGTTTAGAAAAAAAAAAGCCATTGTAAAAAGACTGATTATAACAACTAAAACAGTAGAGGTTTCATAAGGCTCTGATTTTACAGTTTTCTTACTGCATCATCAATATCAGAAATCTGTTCCTTCAGCTGGCTCCACTGTTCTGGATTTAAAGAAATACCTTTTCTACCAGGTTTCATTTCACCTTCCTGATCCATCCAATATTCTTTAATATCAATTAGGACTTTTCCTTTAAAGTCCCGAACACTGACATAACTCATTTTTCCAATCTGAAACATGTTCATCTCAGCTGCTGCTTTGTTTGGATGAAGCTGGTGCTTTGGAACTTTCTCCTGTCTTTTGCTTCTTTGTGGGTTCTTCTGGAAGAGATTGCTTTTTCCTCTTTGCCTTTTTGTCAATTTCACTGTCAGAATCACTCCCAGATGAGCTTGAAGAAACAAGTTCCCTTGATTTGGGCATCATTCCGTTCCTGCTGTAAGCTCAGGAGTGCACATGTAAATATTTTTAACATTAAATTTTTTTTTAAAGCAATTGGGGTTAAGTAACTTGCTCAAGGTTACACGGCTAGTCATTATTTGTGTGTGGGTGCTCATTTTCTGAGGCCGGATTTGATCTCGGGTCATCCCAACTCCATGGCCGGCGCTCTTACTCACTGCTCCACCTAGCCTCCCCTTTAGGGCAATTGAGGTTAAGTAACTTGCCCAAGGTTACACGGCTAGGTTTTCGTTTGTGTGGGTTAAGTGTCTGAGGCCGGCTCTGAACTCAGGTCCTTCTCACTCCAGGGCCGGCGCTCTATTCACTGCGCCGCTTAGCCGCCCCAACATTAATTTTTTTAAATTTTGAGTTGTAGATTTTCTCCCTTCCTCCATAAGTTAACGAGCAATTTAATATTTACTATATATGTAAATTCATGTAAAACATTTCCACATTAGTGATGTTGTTAGAAAGAAAACACATATAAGGAAAACCTAAAAGAATTTTTTTTAATGCTTTAATAAGCATTAAGAGTTAATCACTCTGTGGAGCTCAATAGCATTTTTTAACATGGGCCCCTTGGAGTTATTAGACCCTTGTCTTGATTAGAGTATATTAGTCTTCACAGTTGGTCTTCCTTAAAATATCACTATTACTATATGCAAAGTTCTCTTAGCTCTACTGACTTCAATTTGCATGAGTTCATATAAGATTCCATGTTTCACTGACATCATTCTGCTCAAAATTCCTTAATGCATAAATTGTCTTCTATCACAGTCATAATCCAAAACTTATTCAGCCATTCCTCAATGAGTGGGCATCCCCTGGATTTCCATTTCTTTGCCACCATAAATAAAACATTGATATAAATCTTTTTATGCAAATAGGTCCTTACAGATCAAATAGTCATATTGCTGGACCAAATGGTAAGCAAAGTATTAAAGCCTTTTGGGCATAAATTGTTTCCAATATATTTGGACTTGTTTATAATTCCATCAACAGTGTATTAGTGTCCTAATTTTTCCAACATTGCCTCCAGCATTTGTCATTTTCTTTTTCTATCATGTCAGCCTGTCTGATAACTGTAAGGTTGTTTCTCAATATTTTTAATTTGCATTACTCTAATCAATGTTGATTTAGAGAATTTTTTCACAAGATTTGATAGCATTGATTTCTTCTGAAAATTGTCTTTTGATATCTCATATCAAGTGGGGAATGGTAGCTTTTATTTTTCTAAGTATTCATTCACATCACTTAGATTAACAATTTTACTGGTATATAATTGGCCATAATAATTCCTTAAAATTACCTTAATTTTATCTCCATTAGTAGTGCATTCACCTTTTTCATTTTTAATACTGGTAATAGAGTTTTCTTCTTTTTCAAAGGACATTAACAAATTGTATATTTTATTATTTTTCTATAAAAACTAATTCTAGTTTTATTTATAAATTCAATGATTTGTTTGTTTGTTTTAATCAAATGCTTTATTAACTTCTGTTTTACATCATTCATTTCCACCAGATTTTGAGTTACAATCTTTTTCCCCCTGTTATTCCCCTACCCAACCTCCCAGAATAGCAGTCCCACAAGATATCACTTCCTCTAATCTGCTCTCTCCCATACCTTCTCCCATACTCCCTTCGACTTTACCATTAGAGGAAGGTGAATCTTTGTGTCCCAATGCCTGCACATCTTATCTCCCAATTATAAGCAAAAGAGTATTAATAATAGAATTTATATATATTTGAAACATTTAATGTTAAGACCTCGAATTTCAGATCCATTTCCTTCCTCCCTTGTCACCCATTCCCTCTGGGGAGATAAGTAATTCAATATATGTTGTACATGTCTAGCTATGCAAAACATTATCATAGTAGATATATTGTACAAGGCTGTTTATAATTCCCTCCCACTCATCCCACCCCCCCACCTGGTCCATTCCCTACATGATCCTGTCCCTCTTCTATAGTGGGTACTTCCAACCTCCCCTCACCCCAAGGATGCCCTCCCATCCATCATCCCTCCTCTCATCCCCCTTCCCCCTACTCTGCTGTAGGTTGAGAAATCTCATTTAGTATGTATGTCATTCTCTCCCTGAACCAAATTCAATGAGAATGTGGTTTTGCCTTTGTTGCCTTCCTATCCTTCCCCTCCCTTGCAAACACTTCCCCTTGCTTCTTCTACATGAGATAGTTTACCCTACCCTGTGTCTCCCCATCTCCTCTTACCACTTTCCTCTCTCACCTCATAATTTCATCCCTTGAGTATTCTCCCTTCCCAACAAATTCAAACTATGCCCTCTATCCATATATAACTAACCATATACACACACATTCACATATGTATCCATATGACCACACACCCTCCTTCCATTATTTTCATAGTGAGAAAGATATCATCACTCACAGTTATTGCTTTTCCATATAGGAATGTAAATAGTTCAACTTTGATAAGTTCCTTTTGATTTCTTTTCCCTGATTACCTTCTCAGGCATCTCTTGCTTCTTGTGTCAGGATGTCAGATTTTCTATTCAATTCTGTTTTTTTCCTGAAGAATGCTTGAAAGTCCACTGAATGACCATATTTTCTCCTGAAACAAAATACTCAGTTTTGCTGGGTAGGTGACCCTTGGGTTCATTCCCAGCTCTTTTGCCCTCTGGAATATCGTATTCCATTCCCTTCAGTCCCTCAGTGTAGAAGCTGCCAGGTCCTGTGCTGTTCTGATTGTGTTTCTACAATATTGAAATTGTTTCTTCCTGGCTACTTGTAGTATTTTCTCCTTGATCTGGGGATTCTGGAACCTGGCTATAATATTCCCGGGAGTTTTCTTTTTGGGATCTTTTTCAGGAGGTGTCTATGTTGATAATTCTGGAGTCGACACAGCTGCTGGTATTCTGGGGTCTCTCCAGCAGGCTGCTGGCCCTGCCGCCCTGGGGCTAAAACCTCGGCTCAAGGGGACCTGGGCTTGGCTCAGCTGGGCTCGGTTCCCTGAGCTCTGGGTGCTGAGTGCTGCTGGCTCCCAGACCACTGCGCTGGTCCTTCCTGCAGGGCTGCTGGGCTGTCCTCAGTGGGAGGTTAGCTTCTCTGTGTCGTTCTGTGGGTGCTGGGGCTCTAGAAGTTGTTTAGAGTCCCCTTTTACATAGTTTGGGAGGAATCTGGGGGCAGAGTGGCTTGGATGAGCTGTTTCTACTCCACCATCTTGGCTCCGCCCCCGATTTGTTTGTTTTTCCTTTCAGTTTTATTAAGCTCTCCTTTGGTTTTCAGGATTTCCATTTTTGTGTTTAATTGCAGATTTGTCATTTGTAGTTTTCCTATTTTTTGAGTTGTATAATCAATTTGTTGATCTACTCTTTCCTTTATTAATGTAATGGTTTATTTCATTTTTTGTGGGTTTTTTTTTTTTGGAGGGGGAAGGCAGGGCAATTGTGGTTACATGACTTGCCTAAGGTCACACAGCTTTTAAGTGTTAATTGTCTGAGGCCACATTTGAACTCTGGTCCTTCTGACTCCAGAGCCAGTGCTCTCCATTTACTGAGTCACCTAACTGCTCCAATGTAATAATTTAGAGATACAAATTTTCCTCTAAATAATTCTCTTGCTTCATCCCCTAAATTTTAAATTACTTTCTCATGTCATTCTCTTGAATAACATCAATTGTTTCTGTTTTTCCTTATCCTACCCATTCTTTAGGATTTTTTTTTCTTTAAGACTGAAATACCGGGCGGGCAGGTGGCGCAGTAAGTAAGAGCACTGGCCTCGGAGTTGGGATGACCCGGGATCGAATCCGGCCTCAGAAAATGAGCACCAACACACAAATAATGACTAGCCGTGTAACCTTGAGCAAGTTACTTAACCCCAATTGCTTAAAAAAAAAAAAGACTGAAATACAAAAACTTAAATACATAAGAAAAATGAAACAAACATATTGTAAACTTAAATATAAAATAAGAAGTAGAAAATAAGTGTGTAAAGGTTACAGTACAATGTAAGAGGGGATTTGGAATGCATACCAATAAATTTCCAAAGCCTATATAGTAGATACTATGCTGAGCACTGTCCATATTTGCTTCTTTGGAGGCTTTCTTTTGCTCTTTGCTATACCCTTTTTACTTTATTCTTTTTTCCCCTCCTCCCCCAGCTACAATTAGTGTGAATACACACACACACACACACACACACACACACACAAAATCACACACATATATACATTTACTTTCTCTAAGAGATTCTACTCCTAATCTTTCATTTTATGTTTTTGCATATCTCTTATTCCATATCCCTCCTGACTCCTCTACTTTACTTTTACCCACTACCTTGCCCTATGATTACTTGACCTATTCCCCTCCAATGACCCCTCTCTTTTCCTCAGATTTACATAAATCTAAATGTCCTTTTATATTTTCCTTTCACCTATTCCCTCCCCCTCCCCTATAAAGATTCCACCCTTATCCTCTCCTCTTCCACATTCCCTTAGCATTTTATTTCTTCTGAATTTAAAAGATTTTTTCTACTCTTCTGGGTGTATATGTATTGTTCCATTTTGAACACATTCCCAATTAAAGTAGGTTACCAGAATGATCAACCCTCCTCCCCTGTCTAATTCCTCTTTATCAATGCTTCCTCTTGTACCTCATTTATATAAAATAATTCCTCTTTTAAACTGTTCCTAAATGGTTTTACTTTTTAAAGTCATATCATACTCATATCAATCTTTTTTTATGAACTACCCAATTACTAATGACAATCTTTGAATTTTACATATCTATAATTTACATATCTATATCTATATCTATATCTATATCTATATCTATATCTATATCTATATCTATCTATCTATCTATCTATCTATCTATCTATCTATCTATAGTAAATGGTCTATCATTCCATCTCTTGTAATCAGTCTTTAGTATGTACCTTATGTTTCTCTTGGCTCTTGTATGTCAAATCTTCTGGTAAGTTCAGGTTTATTTTTAACAAAGTCTTAAAACTCTGAGACTTGATCATATGTTTTTTTTTTTGCCATTTATGATTATGTTTAACTTTGCTACATATATTTTTGACTGGTATATAGTGTTCCAAGTCCTATGGTCTTTTAGTCTCAGGCCTGCTAGGTCTTGTGTGATTCTAATTGTGGCATTCTTATATTTTTTTTTTTTTTTGTGGCTTTTAATATTTTATCTTTGAGCTAGGGGTTTCAAAATTTGACTATAATGTTCCTTTGACTTTTCCTCATAGGAATCTTTCAAGTGTTTTTGGTGGAATTTTTCTATTTCTTCTTTCCCTCCTTGTTTTAATTCTTCAAGACAATTTTCTTTAATTCTTTCTTGCATTATCATATCAATATCCTTTGTTTTTTTAAATCATAGCTTTCAGGTAGTCTGATTATTCTTGTGTTTTTTCTTCTTGATCTATTCTCCAGATCAGTTGTTTTTCTTATGTTTCTCTTTCTCTTCTATTTTTTTCATTCTTCATATTTTGTTTAAATATTTCTTGAGCTCTTAAAACTTCAGTGACTTTGTCTTACCAAGTTCTAATATTCCTTAAGATTCTTGATCTCTTTCATTGGGTGACTTTCTTTTCATAATCTTATTTTTAGCTATATTATTCTTATTCTTTTTCTTTTTTAGTTTTTCCAATATCTCTCTCATTTGACTTTTAAAGTCTTTTTAATGTTCTTCTATAATACTTTTTGGGCAGGTGATCGATCATTTGATGTTACCCTTTAGGGTACATGTGTGTATCTTTTCTTTAATATCCTCCTCTGAAGATGAACCCTGGTCTACCCTATTTCCTTAATAACTTCATAGGGTTAGTTTCTTTATCCTTTCCCTGTGCATTTTTTGAGGAAGTAATAGCTTAATGTTTATAATCACTTCTAGCCCTGTGGCATGAGTGATGGTGCCTTTTGCCCCAAATCTCAGTTCTCCCCTCTAGCCTGCAACCAAAGCCAAACTTTCAGGCTCCTGTAGGTGCCCACAGGCAGGGGCATTCTGCCCCACTGCTTTTTCACTCACCAGATATGTGCTGGTTCCTTCTCACCCCTTCCCTTCTCTTCAGCAAAACTGGGTCTGGTGTTCCTTGTCATTAGAGGTCCCCTTGATTTTCCTGGGCTCAGACACTTAACTCCCTTCACTATCCCCCAGGGTTAAAAGTTCTGGTGGCTGGGGCTGAAGCCTCCCAACCCAACTATCCCCATGGTTTGCCACTTCTTGTTAACATGCTCTAGTTTAGTCTTCACAGTGACCAAACCTCTTCCTGAGATTTTTATTCAGATCTTCCCCAATTTTCCCAAGAAGATCCCTTTGTGACCCATTCTTTTTTTTTTTTATTTTTACCCACACTTTGTTTATCCTAAAGTGCTGTCTGATCTCTTTTCTGGGGGAATATCTTGAAAGCTTGCAATTTTCTGACCTATTCTGCCATTTTCCCAGAATCCTCTCTTAGTGGAAACTCTGATTATTCCTATTTTATAAGAAGTTGTCATTTGCCCAGAATTACCAAGCCAATGAATGCTTGAGGCAGTATTTGAACTCAGGTTTTCCTGATTCTGAGTCTAGTATTCTAAACAATAAAAAAAACTCTGACGGAGCTCAATGAATATTCCTTTGATATGAGGATTTGAATGCATTGTAGCAGGCTGTTTTCTGTAAATGAGTGGGACTCATGGTCCCTGAAAGCACTAATACTAGATAATGCTGAGAAGACCAGCAGTGGTGAAAAATTTGAACTGGCAAGGGAAAAGGGAATAAGCTTGAAGGTTCTACTTGGATCAGAAATAAAAGAGTTTCACTTACTCCCAAGGTAGTAATGCAATTGACTATAATTGTGTAGTATAGGAGTGGGGATAGGAGGGTATTGCCCTTTGGAAGGAGAGGACCAGGTGTAAACCTATGATCATAAGAACAAACTATGTGTTACTCTATAGCTAGAAGAGAAATATCCATGATTAAGGATCTTGTGTTTTGTAAGAGAGGAATTCTATTTCTTAAAAGTTTGACTTATTTTGTTTTACTTTCCCTTAAGTGATAGGAAAAAAACTTCATGAGTAGGGCTGATATACCTGCGTAAAAGAAAATGTTATCTTTTAAATACCACCATTATACCAGTACTGAATGACTTATGAACCATGGAATTCTACACCTACAGTCTCAGAGGAATTAAAAGTGAGTCTTGCCCAGAGAGTAATGGAGGTGAATGGCAGCTGTCAGAAGGCTCCAAAACCTTACAAGAAAAGAAATCACATGATGCTTAAGGCATTGAGTCCAGCAGTAGGGACAAAAAGAGAATGAAAACATCTAGGAGTTTACATTCTGTGATAAAAATCCTAGTAAGCTTGAAAGAAAAAGTAAAAATAGAACTGATTTATTATACTATTTGTGTAACATACTAACTTGTGTAACTAGGTGAAGTAATTCATGTATTCTAAAATACACTTTACTTTTAATCAAAGTTAGCACTTAATCAGTAAATCAACCAATAGGCATATGTTAAGTGCTTAAAATGTGCCAGGCATTATATTAAGTTCTGGGGATACAAAGGCAAAATTGAAACAACCCCAGGCTTCAAGGATCTTACATTCTATTAGAGTATATTTCACGTTCATAATTAACTATATAAATAATATATACAAAATTAATGGAGGGTCACAAAAGGTAGTAGAAGGTAAGGTGATGGCAAGTATACTAACCACCTGCAATCTAGGAAAGGCTTCATGTAGAAGACAGCATTTGATCTGGTAATGGAAGGAAACTGGGGATGCCATGAGCCAGAGGAGAGAAGTTAGTATATTACAGACATAATGGAGAGCCAATACAAAGGCATGGAGAAAGGGCATAGGTTGCCTTGTATACAGAATATCAAACAGCCCATTATAACAGGAGTGCAGTGTGTATGGTGGGAAAATTTGTGTAAAAAGAGAATCAAAAGGTAGAAAATATTATGAATATATTTAAATGCAAAAGATAAGAATGTATTTTTGTTTCTGGAGGTGCTTTGTTCAATGCTATGCTTTGCGAAGATCATTTTGGCAGTTGTGCATAGGATGAAATGCAATGGGAAGAAGTTTGAGGTACTGTAGGGGGAAAGTATTGAAGATCTGGACTATGGTATTGGCAGTATGAGGACAGAGGTGGGGGCATATGTAAGAGATATTGTGGAGGTAGAAATAATAATATTTGGCAACATTTGGTTGTGGGATGAGCAAGAGGAAGAGGTCAAAAATGTAACCAAGGTTGTAAATCTTGTTAATGGAAAAGATGGTGGAACCCTTAAGAAGAAAAGACAATTACAGAAGTCAGGTATCTTTGGGTGGAAAGTTAATGAGTTCTATTTTGGATATATTAAGTTAGTGATGACTCTGTGTTTTATTCTGAATTATCCATTGATAGTTTGTGATGAATGGAGCTCCAGAGAAGGAGCAGTAGAGCATAGATAGATCTGGGAGTCTTCTGCATAAATTTGGTACTTTAATTCATAGGCTCTGATAAAGTTACTAAAGAAGAAGGTATGGAGAGAAAAAAAATAAGAGAGCCCAGACGAGAGAACTGGGATCATTCATGTTTAATGTGTGTGACATGAATGATGAATCATCAATGGAAAGTGAGGAGTGCTCAGATATTTAGAAGACAATCTCTGAAAAAGCAGTATTATGAAAGGAGAGGCAAGGGTTTCTAGAAGGAAATGATGATCAATAGGCAACATGAAATTATCAGAAGATAGGAAAAGATAGAAAATTAGAAGAAAACCATCATTATTATAGCAGCCAAGAATTTAGAGAGGGGTAAGGATGAGATATGCTATGAAACATGTTTTACAAACCTTAAATCACTAAAGTTAGCTATTATTCTTATTCCCTCTAAAGTTTCTTTCTATTCTAACATTCTGTAATACTATTATAATCTTATTTAATTCTTCCAGCTATACTTGGACCACACAGCTATTCAAAAATTGCGCATATACTCCCCATCTCTGTGCATTTTTAGACATATGCACATATTTCTCCATATTTCCCCTCCATATTTCTTCCTGTTGAAATCTTCTCCTTCAAAACACATCTCTGATGTCACATCTTCCATAAAGTTTTTCCTGAACACCAATGCCGAAAGTAATTTATTCCTAGCCCAATAGTCTTTCCATGTTTTTTTCTTAGTATTTCCTTTATTCCTAACTGTTCTACCAACATTCATTAAGTATATTTATTGCACATAATAATATCTTAGGTATTGTGAATAGAAAAGAAACGTATGACAGTCTCGGTCTTGAGTAGCTAGCATTCTACATAAACACACATAAACCAAGATGATGAAAGAGGCAAAGAAATCACATACAATGCTCCATGATAATATTGAGGGTGAAGAGAATATTAATTCACCATGTGGGAAAGACTTTATGGAAAAAAATAGCATTTGAGACAAGCTTGCATCAAAGAAACAGATTCTAAAATATAGGGATGAGAAGGATGTACTTTCCTGGCATGTTGGAGAGCCACTGAGAAAGTAGAGAAAGAAAACAGGAGATGGAATTTCAAGTTGAAAATGGATTGCTACCAAATCACTAAAGATAAGAAAAATGCAAATCGAAACAACTGTGAAGATTTAACTCAAAGCCAGAGAATTGGCAGAGTTACAAAAGTAGGGAATTAGTAAATGGTTGGAGGGGTTATATAAAAAAAAAAGAATTACACCAATGTACTGTTAGTAGAGCTATGAATTGATTCAACCATATTAGACAGCAGTTTACAGTATGCAAATAGGGTGACTAAAATTAATCATAACCATTGATCCAGAGATTCCATTGCTATGCCTAAAGCCAACAGAGATGAAAGATAAAAAGAAAACCTCCATAAACAAAAACGTCCTTTTTATAGGAGCAAAAATGGGGTATGGAGGGAGAGGTAGATGCCCATTGATTAAAGGATGTACCAGTTTATAGTAAATAAATTTATTACTCTGCTGTAAGAAGTGATGAGTATGATTACCAGAGAAGTATGAGGGGAAAAAACACATAAATAAATGAAAATAAAGCAAGCAGAAGCAGGAAAACAATATGCATAATGAATACAATAAATAGAACAACAAAAAAATTCAAAAATAAATGCCAAGGAATTTAATGAGCAAGCCAGTTCTCTAAGGAAAGACCTGAGAAGATGTTTCCCTTGGTTTTTTCAGAGGTATAGAATTCTGCAGTGGAACACTGCATATAATTTCAGACTTTTATTTGGGTTAGTTTTACTTGCATTTTTCTCTCCTTTTCTATCTTCTTCCCTTCTCTTTTCTCCTCCACTCCCCATCCTTTTCTCTTTCCCTCCCCTTCTCTTCATTACTTGCATCTTCTTCCCTTTTTCTCTGTTCTTTCTCTCTTTTATTATTTACTATACTATATGGCTCTCTGAGAGCAGGAAGGCAAAAAGAGAAATGAGAAAATGATGTAACTGATATAAAATTAAGAGATATCAATGCTTTTTATTTAAAAATACTATTGCTAGAGGGAAGAAAAAAAGAGAAAGGATGGTGAGATTTCATAGTACTTTTTCATTAGTGAGTGGAATTTGTAGACCTTTGCAAGGAGTTGAGAGTGTATAATAGGAAAGCTGTAGTACTAAAAATAGATAACTCTAAGAGATTAACAAGGAGTAAAAATGGAAATTCAGGATGATGACTTTGAGTGTATGACATTGTCAAGGAAATAATTATATTTTTTAATTTACTTTTTTTTTAAGAATAAGGGAAAACCTAGGTATTTTGTGGGTCAAGAAACTGACCACAGAATAAGGAGGGATTGGAGACAAAAGAAAGAGAGAGAGAATTATCTAAAATTAGACTCCTAGAGGAGATGTGACTGATGGGATGAAGGGAAGAAACAGGGATTTGGGTGGGAAGGAGTCACCTTGAATGTAAGATAACTTGAAAAGGTGCTAAGAATTAAACTGTGTCCTGAGCAAAGTTAGTTTTCTTAAAAATAATAATAATAAATAAATTAGTATTTATATAGGTGATATATTATATGCAGGCACAATAGAAATATTATCTCATCTGACCCTCACAACACTGGAACATTGCTGCCAGAAGATAATGCTTGTTACCTTTTTATATCATTAATGTTCTCAAAGTCCTTTATACCATAGAGTTTCTAAAGAACACAGGAGATTGGAGAAAGGAAAGGGCAAAGAGAGAGGTCAAGTGAGATACAGTGTGGTGTATTGGAATTCCTCACACATATCATAAATGTGAATTCCATAGTCCCTACCAGTATATTAGGAGATCCCAGAGGGCAGAACAGTTGTCCTCTTTTATCTTTGTATTTTCAGTACATTTTAGAGTGTCTTCAGTTAAATAGTGATCAAACATTGTCATGAACCAGTCACTACACAGGGAACAGGGATAGAAAGACATGTAGTGGTTGCTTGATGTGTGTGTATGTTTGTGTGTGTTTGTGTGTGTGGTATGTGTTTACATATATATATATATATGTATACATATATACATATATATATATATACATATATCAGCACATAGATTGTTAGCAAATAATCTAGTTATTGTCAAGTATTTGGAGAGCATTTTAGTTGAAGTAACAAATATATTTCTCTAAAATCTTAATACACTATTCTTGCATATATCTACAAGGTTTGTTATATTTAGAAAAAAATGTTTTATTTATTTGATCCTCAAAAATGACCTTGATGGAGATCAATAGGACAGGAATGACTATTTTAATTTTATGCTTGAGAAAACTGAGTCCAAGTGTGGTTAAATGATTTGCTACCTTTAATAAGAAAGGGGAGGGAATAACCATTTCTGTAGCCTGTCCCAGGCACTGTGTTAAGTGCTTTATAAATATTATCTGAGCTTTACATTTTTATCTGCTTATGCAAGGAGACTCAAGTTAAGGATCATCAGTTGTCATGGTGGGTTGTCATGCCAACTTAAATGTCTACTTTTGAGTTGTTGGACACAATATTTGTAAATTATTTGTCTTTTAGAAGGATAGATCACAAGATAAATTCTCCTGCTGGAGAAAATTTATTCCCTTAATTTTTTTATTCTGTCTTTGTTGCTAATGTGATAAAACAGTGGCTTGATCTGAAATTAATTTATTTTTGGAGATAGAGCTAGAAAGGAGGCAATACTAGAAAGAAAATTGATTCTGGAGACAGGGAATTTGAACATACCTTTACATCCTGGCTCTGCCATTTATTAACTGTGATATCCTAGTCAGGCTCCCTTACTTAAATGATACTAAGTTTTCCTGTCTGTAAAAAGAGTCAATTAGATAATATAACCCCTATATTTTTGCTTTTATAGCCCCACTTTCTCATTTTACGGATGATGAAAGTGTTACCCAGAGAGATTTACTGATATGTGAAATAATACGTGTTTGTTTACTTCCTTTTGAACTAAACTTATGTTTGGGGTGGTGTTTATAAGTTTGTTTGTTTGTTTATATTTTGCTAGAGAGAAGAGTGATTACCACCCTCTTCTCCCTTTACTATCCAGTGGGGCAGCTAGGTAGTACAGTGGAAAGAGTACTGGGCCTTAACTTAGGAAGACCGAAGTTCAAATATAGCCTCATACAATTAATAGCTATGTGATGGTGGACAGGTCATTTAAACTTTTTTTTCCCCTCAGGCTGCTCAACTGTAAAATGGAGTTAATAAAAGTACCTATCTTACAGGTACCTATCTTACAGTGTCATGAGAATAAAATAAGATACTATTCATAAAGTATTAAGCATAGTGCTGGGCACATAGAAGGGACTGTATAAATACTTATTCTCTTCCCTTCCTTCCTTTTAACCCTCCTTTTAAGAAGCTGCTTGAGTAGGAGATGCTCCATTGAAACTACCAGTAGAAACATCCTCAGGTGCGAGGATCTTAGTAGCAGAATGAATGAATGAAAGGAGATAAGTAAAATATCACTTTCCAGGGGTCTCTCCTTAAGCTAATATCCAATAAAACCTTAGTCCATCAGTTTATAACTTTACAACAATTAATAATCTCAAACAACTTGAAAGAAAGAATATATGTTTTGGTTATCTAAGGGAGGGCGGTAGAGTGATGAAAATAGTGGGGAAATAAATTTTGAAATAGTAATGTGGGTAGGTGACACAGGAATCCTCACCAATCATTGTTCCTCACTATCTCATGTATCATATATAGATTGCCAGCTTTTGCACTAGATAGTAAAAAAGGAGTGTTTTAATGAAACGATCATTTAAACATATGCACCTACAAAAAAGTAACATCTTGGTCCAACAGGCCTTTGTCTATAGCTTGATATAATCTGATGCAAGGGGTAGCCCATATTCATTCTTTTTCTAAGTCTAGTTCACGCCCCAAGGTGAATGTAGTGACAGCTTTCATAATTTTTGTTCCAGCTAATGTGATATGCATGCAAATCCTGCTGACTAGTGAATTAAACATGAATGCAAAGTTTTCACATAGTTTCCCTTGGAGGGAAAAAGACTATGCAAAGTTATATTTGGGAAAATTACTTTTTTCCAAAGAATCATTTTTACAGGTCCGTAACAACAAAAAGTTTGGAAATAGAATTAAAAAATGACTATCAGGACACATGCAATTTTCAAGTTATAGCCCTCTTCAGTAGATTTACTCACTCCAGTACTTTCCTTTATAGATGATAGAGTCAACTGACATGAATTTAGCCTTTCTTCCTTTCCTTTCTTTATCTAAAATTTTGGATGATGATCCTTCACTGATCCTTTAGTGTACTTCAGGGAACAAATGAAGTTTTACCTTCATTGCATTGTACTTGTTTAATGGAGATTATAAATCCTTTAATCACCATGCTTCACAGTCTATCACCAGCCATTGGTTACAAATTGGGTATCAGTTTTATCACCTGGTTGATGATGGGACTGGAAATTTCTGATGAGGATATAAAAGAAATACAATGGTCGTTGGTCTTGAAAAGCCATAATCTATGTAGAAATATGGGCTATACAGAGGTAAAATAATTAAGTAACAATGCAGGGCGGACTCTTATTAATTATTAAAATAAATGATACAGAAAATGCTAATGGGGGGCGGAGCCAAGAGGGCGGAGTAGAAACAGCACAGCACATGGCAGCTTCTACACTGAGGGATCGAAGGGCATGGAATATGATATTCCAGAAGGCAGAAGAGCTGGGAATGAACCCAAGGGTCACCTACCCAGCAAAACCGAGTATTTTGTTTCAGGGGAAAATATGGTCATTCAGTGGAATAGAGGACTTTCAAGCATTCTTGAGGAAAAAACCAGAATTGAATAGAAAATGTGACATCCAGACACAAGAAGCAAGAGATGCCTGAGAAGGTAATCAGGGAAACGAAATCAAAAGAAATTATCAAAGTTGAACTATTTACATTCCTATATGGAAAAACAATAGCTGTGATTGATGAAATCTTTCTCACTATGAAAATAATGGAAGAAGGGTGTATGGTCATATGAATAATATGTGAATGTGTATGTGTATGGTTACAGTTATATATGGATAGAGGGCATAGGGTGAATTTGTTGGGAAGGGAGGATACTCAAGGGATGAAATTATGAGGTGAGAGAGGAAAGTGGCAAGAGGAGATGGGGAGAGACAGGGTAGTGTAAACTATCCCATGCAGAAGAAGCAAGGGGAAGTGATTGCAAGGGAGGGGAAGAATAGGAAGGCAACAAAGGCAAAACCACATTCTCATTGAATTTGGTTCAGGGAGAGAATGACATACATACTAAATGGGATATCTCAACCTACAGCAGAATAGGGGGAAGGGGGATGAGAGGAGGGTTGATGGATGGGAGGGCATGCTTGAGGGGAGGGGAGGTTGGAAGTACCCACTATAGAAGAGGGACAGGATCAAGTAGGGAATGGACCAGGTAGGGAGTGGGATGAGTGGGAAGGAATTATAAGCAGCTTTGTACAATATATCTACTATGGTAATGTTTTGCATAGCTAGACATGTACAACATATACTGAATTACTTATCTTCCCAGGGGGAATGCGTGACAAGAGAGGAAGGAAATGGATCTGAAATTCGAAGTCTTAAGATTAAAAGTTTCAAATATACATATATAAATACTATTATTAATACTCTTTTGCTTGTAATTTGGAGATAAGATGTGCAGGCATTGGGGCACAGAGATTTACCTTGCTCTAATGGAAAAGTCGAAGGGGGTATGGGAGAAGATATGGGAGAGAGCAGATTGGAGGAAGCAATATCTTGTGTGACTGCTATTCTGGGAGGGTGGGTAGCCACACCTAACCTGACCAGCAAAAGCCTCCCTGACCAGTAGCACAGGGGCATAGAGGCAGAAATCTGAAGTGGCCAGACCACCACTCCTCCACAGATAACTTGAGACTCCTGCCCTTGGCCTCAATCTAGACACTCAGATGCTACAGCACACTTAGCTCCTAGCCTGAGAAATTAGGAAATAGGAAACTACAATGGGAAGGAAGGAAGCTGAGAAGGAGAAAGGGAAATTGATTAGGAGAAAGGAGGAGAAAGCAAATCGATTAGAGCTTATTATAATGAGCAAGAACAACCAAATGCAGAGGACAACATGGACTCTATATTCAGACCTGAGACCACAGAAGGAAATATAAACTGGTCTCAAGGCCAAAAAACATTGTTGGAGGATCTCAAGAAAGATTTTAAGGGCCAAATTAAGGAGTTAGAAGACAAATTTAAATGTACAGTGACCAAATTGGAAAAAATGTCTCACTGAAGAAAACAAATCCTTAAAAAGTAAAATTAGTGAACTAGTTGGAGAAAACACCTCCCTAAAAAAGGATCTTCAAAAACTAACCAAAGACAATAACTCACTAAAAATTAGAATCAGTCAAATTGAAGCTCAGGACTCTATGATGCACTGAGTCAATCAAACAAAACATGAAGATTGAAAAATTGGAATGAAATGTAATATATCTCACTGGAAAAACAACTGCCCTGGAGAACAGATCAAGGAGAGATAACTTCAGAATTATTAGTCTACCAAGAGTCATGATGAAAAAAGCAGCCTAGATAACATCCACCAAAAGATTGTCAAAGAAAACTGTCCTGAAGTCCTAGAATCAGAAGGTAAAATAGTTATTGAAAGAATTCAAAGGACACCTCCTGAAAGAGCTCCCAAATTGAAAACACCAAGAAATATAGTAGCCAAATTCCAGAATTACAAGACTAAGGAGAAAATACTGCAAGCAGGAAAAAAGAAACAATTCAAATATCATGAACTATAATCAGGAACAAAAAGGACCTAGCAGTTTCTACATTAAAAGATCAGAGGGATTGAAATTTGATATTTCATAGGGCAAAATAGTTACGACTGCAATCAAGGATTAACTAACTAGCAAAACTGTGCATACTCTTTCAGGTAAGGAGATGGTCATTTAATGAAATAAGGGATTTCCATAATTTCTTGATGAAAAAGCCAGAACTCAATGGAAAATTTAATCTCCAATTACAAGATTTCAGAAAGACATAAAAAGGTAAACAAGCAAAACACACACACACACTCACACACACATGACAGTCATGCACACATGCACATAACCTGAGATGCAATAAGAGCAAAATGATTATGTCCCTATATGAGAAGCTGCTAACTGTCAATATTGAAATTAATATGATTATCATGACCTTTAAAAGGGTTATACTTAGATAGAGGGTATGGGTATAAATAAACTAATCTGATGATAAAAAAAAACCTTATTAAGAGGGCAAAAGGGACTGTAATGGGATAAAAGTAAAGGATGAGATAGAAAAATGTAAATTTTGCCATATGAAAGGTATAAAAACACACTATAGTAGAGGGGAAGAAAGAGGGAGAGGAACATCATTTGAACATTTTCTCATTGGTTCTGGTTCAAAGAGGGATCAACATAATCAGTTAAGTTTAAGATTCTAACATGAAAAGACATGAAACTCATTAAATAGAGGTAAAAGAGGCAGGGAGAGGAGCACTGTGTGAAATTTACTTTCTTTGGTTTGTGATAAAATTGGGAAAACATACTATGATAAGTATAAAAATCCATCATGTTCTATAGGCAGTAGGATGGTAAGGGGGGGGGGGATAAAAAGGGTAGGATTAGAGGGGAGGGAAATATTATTAAGGGAAGATGGTAGGTAAAGAAGGGGCAGTGACTGTGAGGGAATACTGAAGGAGGTGGTGGTCAAAAGGAAAATGCTTAAGGAGGGTAAGGGAGAAGGAAGAAATTTCTTTCTTCATAAGCATAAAATAACATAATACAGACATAAGCAGGGGAGAGAATAGGATGCAGGGAAAGGGACAAATTGTCATCATCACTGTGAGTGTGAATGGGACGAACTCTAGTATAAAAGAGAGGAGGAGAGCAGAATGGATTAAAAATCATAATGCTACAATCTGCTGTCTATAAGAAACACATTTGAAATAAAGGGATACTCACAGGATAAAGGTAAAAGGCTGGACTAGAATATATTATGCCTCAGGTAAATTAAAAAAAGCAGGGGTAGGAATCTTTATCTCAAATAAAACAAAAGCAAAAATAGATCTAATTAAAAAAAGAGATAAGGAAGGGCACTATATCCTGCTAAAAGGCACCATCAAAAATGAAGCAATATCATTACTTTACATATATGCACCAAGTGGTATATCCTCCAGATTCCTAGAGGAGAAGTTAAGGGAATTAGAGGAAGAAAACTATACTAGTGGGGGAACTTAATCTCCCCCTCTCTGAACTTGACAAATCTAACCTAAAAATAAACAAGAAAGAAGTTAAGGAGGCAAACAGAATATTAGAGAAGCTAGATATGATAGATCCCTGGAGAAAATTGAATGGGGAGAAAAAGGAATATACTTTCTTCTCAGCGTTTCATGGCACATACTCAAAAATAGACCATGTACTATGGCAAAAACATCTCACAATTCAGTGCAGAAAGGCAGAAATATTAAATCCATCTTACTTAGATGATGGTGCAATAAAAATTATAAGCAATAAAGGGCCATGGAAAGATAGGCTAAAAACTAATTGGAAATTAAACAATTTAATCCTAAAGAATGAGTGGGTCAAACAAGAAATTATAGAAACAATCAGTAATTTCACTCAAGAGAATGACAATAATGAGACAACATACCAAACTTTGTGGAATACAGCAAAGGCAGTTCTTAGGGGAAGTTTTATATCCCTGAGTGCATACATGAATAAATTAGAGACAATGGAGGCCAATGAACTGGGCATGCAATTGGAAAAGTGAGAAAAATAACAAATTGAAAATCCACAATTAAGTTCAATATTAGAAATAATGAACACCAAAGGAGAGATTAATAAATTTAAAATTAAGAAAACTATTGAATTAATAAATAATACAAAAATCTGGTTTTATGAAAAAAACAATAAAATTGATAGACCCTTATTCAACATGATAAAAAAGAAGAAAACCAAATTATGGGAATCAAAAATGAAAAGGGTGAATCTACCTCCAATGTAAAGGAAATCAAAATAATAATTAGGAATTATTTTCCCAATTGTATGCACATAAATTTGACCATCTTAGTGAAACTGATGAATATTTACAAAAATAGAAGTTGCCCAGATTAACTGAAGAGGAAGTAAATTACTCAAATATCCCCATCTCAGAAAAAGAAATCAAATAAGCCATCAGTGAACTCCCTAGGCAAAAATCTCCTGGGACAGAGGGATTTAGTAGTGAATTATATCAAACATTTAAAGAACAATTGATTCCAATACTCTACAAACTATTTGGAAAAATTAGTGAAGAAGGAGTCCTACCAAATTCTTTTTATGACACAAATATGGTACTGACACCTAAATCAGGAAGTGATAAAACAGAGAAAGAAAATTTCCTTCATGAATATAGATTCAAAATTTTTAAGTAAAATATGAACTAAAAGAATACAGCAATTTATCAAAAAAAATACACTTTGATCAAGTAGAATTTATTCCAGGAATGCAAGGATGGTTTAATATTAGGAAAACCACCAGTATAATTGAATGTATGAACAAAAAAACTAGCATAAATGGCAGGATTATCTCAATAGATGCAGAAAAGGCTTTTGACAAAATACAACATCCATTCCTATTAAAAACACTAGAAAGCATAGGAATAAATGGATCCTTCTTTAAAATAATGGGTATCATCTATTTCAAGCCATCAGCAAGTATTATATGTAATGGGGATGAGCTAGAAGCATTTCCAATAATATCAGGAGTGAAACAAGGTGTCCACTATCACCTCTCTTATTCAGTGTGGTATTATAAATGTTAGCAGTAGCAAATTAGAGAAGAAAAAGAAATCAAATTACGCAAAGAAGAGACCAAGCAATCACTCTTTGCAGATGACATGATGATATACTTAGGGAATCCTAGAGAATTAAGTAAAAACCTATTTGAGACAATAAATAAATTTGGCAAATTTGCAGATATAAAATAAACCCACATAAACACTCAGTTTTCCTGTATATTTCTATTGAAATTCAACAACAAGAGATAGAAAGATGTAATGGCAATGAAAATTTAAAGATCTTCCCTGCCCCTAGGTTAAGTGCACCTGGAGCCTGTGGTGGGAGGCTTGTTTTTCAGGAATGCCCACACCTTGATTCTTTGTGATTGGGCAGTGGGTCATCAAGGTTGTTACATTCTCTGAGCCAGGAGAAGACTATATAATCCCTGATGTGAGGCTTTGCTTTGGGGCTCACTTTGAGAAGTGTTGTGTGATTTGACCAGATGAGACTCTGGGCAGCCCCCCGGCTTTGAAAACCCACATGTTGATGCTTCCCTCTCTGGTAACTGTGATTTGATATTGATAATTGTTGGACAGTTTGGAAGCCTGTCTGCTTGATCTGTCTGTTTCTCTGTTTTGAAACTTCTGTCTGTATACTCTGAAGTTCAGGATGCTGACCTTTTCCCCCTGAACTAGGTAAATGATATATCTTTGTTTGATAAATTAAAATAGAGGTTGAAAGAATTCACCATTTACCTCCTGAAAAAGATCCCAAAGAGAAAACTCCTAGGAGTTTTCTATATAGCCTATATAACCTATAGCCAGGTTCCAGAATTCCCAGATCAAGGAGAGAATATTGCAAGCAGTCAGGAAGAAACAATTTGAATACTGTGGAAATGCAATCAGGATAGCGCAGCATCTGGCAGCTTCTACACTGAGGTATCCAAGGGCTTGGAATATGATATTACACAGGGCAAAGGACCTGTGATTAAAACCAAGAATCACCCACCCAGCAAAACTGAGTATCATGTTTCAGGGGAAAATTTGGTCATTCAGTGGAATAGAGGACTTTCAAGCATTCTTGATGAAAAAATCAGAGTTGAATAGAAAATTTGACATTCAAATACAAGAAGCAAGAGATGTTTGAGAAACTAAACATTGAAGATAAATCATAATGAACTTATCAAAGTTGAACTATATACATTCCTACATGGAAAAACAATAATTGTAAATGATGAAACTTTTCTCATTTTGAAAATAGTTGAAGAAGGGTATATGGGCATATGAATTCATATGTGAATGTGTGTATATATGTTTACAGGTTTACATAGATAGGGGCACAGGTCGAATTTAATAGGATGGGATGATAATTAAAAGGTGAAATTAAGAGGTGAGAGAGGAATATAAAGAGAGGAGATGGGGAGAGAAAGAATAGGGTAAACCATCTCATAGAGAAGAGGCAAGGGAAAATGGTTACAAGGGAAGGGAAGAACAGGAATGCAAAAAGGCAAAACCTTATTCTCATTGAATTTGGATCAGCAAGAGAATGACAAACATACTAAATAGAATATATCACCCTAGAGGAGAGAAGGGGGGAAGAGGATGAGAGGGGGGATGATAGAAGGGAGAGTGGGAGGGAAGGGGAGGAGGAAAGTTGGAAGCACCCACTTGTGAAAAGGGACAGGATCAAAGTAGGGATCAGACCAAGTGGGAGGTGGGATAGGAGGGAGAGAAATATAGTCAGTCTTTTACAATACATCTTCTATGGTAATGTTTTACATAGTTACACATGCACATCATATACTGAATTGCTTATCTTCCCAGTAAAGGTGGGTGACAAGGGAGGAAGTAAATGAATCTGGAATTCAAAGTTTTAAAATCAAATGTGTAAAAATGTATAAATACTATTATTAATACTATTTTGCATATAATTGGGAAATAAGATGTACAGGCATTGGGGCACAGAGTTTCACCTTGCCTTACTGGGAGAGTCGAGGTGGGAGAAAATATGGGAGAAAGCAGATGGGATGAGGGGATATCCTGTGGGACTGCTATTCTGGGGTGGGGTGTAGGGAAAAATGGGGAAAAAGTTGTAACTCAAAATCTGGCAGAAATGAATGATATAAACCACAATTTAATAAAGCATTTGGGGAAAATGATCTGGAGAAGGAAAATAAAATAAAATAAAATAAAATAAAATAAAATAAAATAAAAATAAAAAAAAAAAACAAGAAACACCTACCCAGCAAAACTGAGTATAATGCTTCAGGGGAAAATATGGTCATTCAATGCAATACAGGATTTTCAAGCTTTCTTGATGAAAAAAAAAAAACAACAGAGCTGAACAGAAAATTTGACTTTCAAATACACAAAGTAAGAGATGCATGAGAAGGTAAACAGGGAAAAGAAATCATCAGAAATTTATTAAAGTTGAACTATTTACATGCCTACATAGGGAAATGATAAATGTAACTCATAAGACTTTTCTCAGTATTAGGACAATTGAATTCCATATATATATATATATATTCATATACATAATATATGGATATACACACATGTATGTTTGTATAGGAGGGTGTAACTGTGTATAAATATAAACATATATAGGTTTGTGCATATGTATGGACATGCATATAGAGACAGAAGGCACAGGACAAGTTGAATATGAAGGGATGATATCTAAGAAATAAAGTTAAGTCGTGAGAGAGTAACAAGTTGAGAGAAGGCGAAAGGGAGAGATAGATTAGGGTGAATTATGTCAGTTAAAAGAGGCAAGAGAGAACTGTTACAATGGAGGGGAAGGGCAGAAGGTAAAAGGGAATGGGACAATGTTAATCTTATTTAATTTGGCTTAAGGAGGGAATAACATACACACTCATTTGGCTATCTTATCCTACAGGAAAGTAGGGGGGAAGGAGATAAGAGGGTGGATGATAGAAGAAATGGAAGATTGGGGGAGAGGGTAATTAGAAGCAAACACTTTTGAAAAGGGACAGGATCAAAGTTGAAAATAGAGTAAGTGGGAGCTAGTATAGCATGGAGAGTAATATAGTTAGTCTTTCACAATACAACTACTGTGAAAATATTTTGTGTACCTACACATGTACAGCCTATATTGAATTGCTTATCTTCCCAGTGGAGGTTGGTGAGGAGGGAAGGAGGGAAAAATCTGCCACTCAAAGTTTTAAAAATATATGTGTATTAAAAAATAAACTGAAGATACTTCCTTAAAAAAAAGTATCCAAGGGTTTATAATCTAGGGGGACTGTGTAATGGCTGGAAACACAGATTGGAACCTTAAAGTGAAGACTTAAACACACAAAAGAAAGAATTTGTATAAAGGTACAGGGCTATGAAGGAGTCACTATATCTTCTTGAGCAAAAAATTGATGTGATCAAACATTTGCAATTGGAATATTAACTTGATAGCTATATAGAAGGTAAATTGAAAGGAGAAAGTCTTGATGAAGGAATACCAATTTGAAAAATGTGGCAAGATACCAAGTAAGAAAGGAAGATGGACTGGACTGGGCTTATGGTTGTTTTCATTGAGAAAAGCATATGGCTATCAGAGATGTACAGTCAGACTTGATAAAGACATGTAGCTACTGGGATATGGGGTGTTGAGAGAGTGAGAAGATTCTAGAATGACATTAAGGCTGAGAGATGGTATTCTCAACAGAAATAGAGAGGATATTTAGGGGAATAGATATCAATTCTATTTTGGACATGTTGATTGTAAAAATGTCCAACAGGCATTTCATGATATAGGGCAAGAACTTGGGACAGAAGGCAGTGTTGGATATGTAGATCAAGGAGTCTTTTATACACATGTGATCACTGAACCTCTGGTAATAGCAAGTTGCCCTGAACAGTATTATTTTGCTAAACAGTTATAGCCAGTCCCCACTTTGATACTTTAAAATGCATAGGATTATTCCAGTGTATTATTACCTTCCAAGTATTACTCTCTAGTAATTGACATTGTTTTGCTACCTTAGATGGGGTATGCCCTGCAGTATTAAGTAAATGTTTAACAACTGACTTTCAAGCAAAACATATGCATGACACACTTTTAATTTTAATTTGCACTATTAACATTTTGTTCATTACTTTCATAATTCTAGATAGTTAATCAAACAATAAATCAAGTCTTAATTGGTAGCATCTGCCAATTTCTAGGGATAGATACTCACAATGAAAATTTAACCATCTATTCTCTGAACCAGTTTGAGCTGGTTCTGGCACACCCCATGCACACTGTATTTTAACCACCTTAAATTCTTTAAAGGTACTTATATGTTGAACCAAAGTGTTTTACACTTTGTGGGTTAAATGTGTATGTGTGCATTTACACGTACTCATATCTTTTAGAATATGGAATCTAGTAATCCAAAGTGTAGATATGGAGATATACAATATTGAAAAATGTACAAGAGTATTATTTTATACCAACTCACTGTTCATTCTTCTCCTTCTTGTCATCATTTTTGTAGTGGTTCTTCCTCCTCCTCCTCCTCCACCTTTTTCTTCTTGTTCTTTTTTCCTTTCTGTTGTTCTTACTCTTCTTTATGTCTCTCTATCTCCCCCCTTCCTTTCTTTCACTTTCTCCTTCCTTTCTTCTCTGTGAATTGAGGTGACAATGGCTGAATGAATATAATATAAGTGTTCGAACAATTTAGTTGCACAATAGCAAAAACACATCATTTCCCATCACTTTTCATAATACCTGTCTTAGAAAATTTGGGTATAAATCATTTTAATATGAATTGAATTTCATCTTGGCTATTCTATGAGAGCTGTCCATTAAGGTAAATTTTATGATTCTTATTTTATATGATAAATAATCATTTTTTTACTCAAATGACCACCTCCTAATTTATCCCTTCTCCAAATATAGATAGACTTACTATTAATGATTCATATACACATCAGCTAAGCTTCCAGTATTTGAATTGGTGATTCTAAATTAGCTATTGTTTTCTCAAGCTTGTACTAAGTTTCAAAAATTTTCCTTTTGTAACCATAGGATGTGCCTTTTTGTTGTTGTTTTTCTGTGAAATATATATGCATTTGTATCTTTTCCTAGGAAAATTCTCTCACTTCCATTTCCTTCCATTTCCCTGTCTTCTCACAGGTCTAATATAATCCCTCAGTAAAACAGAGATCACAAATGAAGAAAATTATTTTTAAGATTTTCAACTTTTATCCATTGATCACATTCTTAGTACAAAAGAGGACAATTCTGGTTCTTCTAAAAAAGCTGGGAACTGAATTTAGGTGATAATTCCTTTTTCAGTTTTATACTTCTATTTCTTTAACCCAAATTGCTTCTTGGGGAAAGTGGTAGCATGAAAGTGGTTAGCCCAAGCTTTACTCTGAAGAGTAGGTATACTGTGGTCATCTGTCATGGTTGATTGTCAGTTATTCTCACAGATTTATTCATCTTTTTTAACACAGTAGTTTTGACTGAAGAACCTGATCCACTGATAGGCAAGATAGAATTCTGTCATCTGTTCCCAAGATTAGGGATTACTTGTTTGAAGTGATATTTGACATGAGTATATAGACAAAATTTTATTCTGTTTATTTGTGTGAAGACTAACTCATAATTTATTAATTTTAGAAGGATCCTGCAGATTGACCATCACTCAAAATTGAAAGTGGCTAGAGTTATCGCTCACCACTATGTTATGAATTAACAAACGCCTCCCAGACAAGCTAGGATAACAACCCAAGGACTTTTATTGGCAGCAGTTTCTAGCTTGAGCTAATTTTCACTTTGGATATGCATCCACTTCAACACTTCTAAGTTTGTTGACTTATGATTGTGGCACATAGTGCTAGGTGAATAGAAATTCCCTGTCTAAGAGACCCAGCTAGAGGTGAGAAATAATTATTTTGTTCTTTCTGCAGAGTCAGATGGGAAAAGAAACTTCATACTATTTTTTAAAACCTCACTGGTATTCTTTCCTATATATGTATATCTATATCTATATAGATTTTTGGATAGATATGTAGATAGATATAGACATACCTATCACTAAATAGATTAGATAGAGTTCTATTTCTTAGATATATGTTCAGAAAGATAAATATATCTAGATTATATAGTCTAACAGTGACTCCTACCTAAAATAGAACACCTCCCTTGTCATAAATTAGTATAATTTAAAAACAACAACAGCAACAACAACAGATCAACACAGTGGTCGTGACTGAAAACATTTGCTTCATTCTGCAGTTCTTGTCCAGCACCTTTCTAACAAGAGATAAGAGTCACCTTTCATCATCAGTCTTCTGAATTTAAGTTTGTTTACTCTATTGCACAGTTTTTCTGTTTCATTATATTTGTTAAGATAATTCCATTTTGTAGAGGCAAGCACCCCAACATCCCCAGGATGGCTGCCAACACATGTTCTTAGATCTGCTTTTCAAAAGAAAGCAACTCAAAATGTGTTAAGCTTACTTTAATCAAACAAACATATATTACCTAGTTCAGGGGAAAAAGGTCAGCACCCTGAACTTCAAATTATACAGACAGATCAAACAGACAGGCTTCCAAACTGTCCAACCATTATCAATACCAAAATCACAGTTACAAGAGAGGGAAGCATCAACAATGTGGGTTTTCAAAGCCGGGGGGGTCTCAATGGCTGCCCAGAGTCTCATCTGGTCGAATCACACAACACTTCTCAAAGTGAGCCCCAAAGCAAAGCCTCCCATCAGGGTTTATATAGCCTTGTCCTGGCTCAGAGAATGTAACAAGCTTCTTGACCCACTGCCCAATCACAAAGTATCAAGGTGTGGGCTTTCCTTAAAAACAAGCCTCCCACCACAGGCTCCAGGTACACTTAACCTAGGGGCAGGGAACATCTTTAAATTTGCGTTTCCATTACACATGTCCTCTCCATACAAAGCTCAGACATATGATTGTCATATATTAAAATGCTTTATTACAAGTAAATTATCTGGTGGTACCAGGTAGCACTTTGGCACAACATAGCCATACCATGGCCTTTATTCCATCATCGTTGACAACATTAGAATTTCTCATAACAAGTAACTCACAGTGATTATTTATTTCTGATTTAATATAGCTTTATTTTCACTCCTTTCCACTTTCTTCTATCTCTGCTAGTAGAAAAAAGAAATAAAATCCTTGTAACAAATGTGCATAGTTCAGCAAAAACAAATCCCCATGTTGTCTATTTACAAAAATATATTTCTTATTCATCATATTGAGTGTATCATTTGTGTCAGAAGGTAGGTAGCACTCTTCATCATTGATACTTTAAGATCATGCCTTGTCATCATTTAGATCTTTTAATGGATGAACTCTATGATTTTAAAGATATTCAGGAAGGTAGGTGGAGCCAAAGTGGTAGAATAGTGGAAACAACTTTACTCTAACACCCCAGCACAACAGTTCCCCAAAGATCTAGGATATTTCCAAGATAAATTCCTGATTAATAAATCTTAGAAAAATCATAGCAAGTCATTTTTTTCTGATCCAAATTAGCATTGAGCAATAATCAGAAGTCTACAGACACTGAGGATGGGGATGAACCCGGTATACCCATGCAACATTCTAGCATAGAAACTTGGAAAAAAGACCAAGGCTGTGTACCAAATCAACAGGAGTTATCAGACCACCGTATGGGGCCCAAATTGTGTAGAGTAACTTGGGTAGTTGTGCCAACTGGCAATTTAGTTGTTCACTACTTAGTTCTCAATCCTCAATCCAGGAGAGATGAAATAGAAGACCTCAGCATAGGGTTGGCATTTCAAAGTGAGGAGCAGCTGTCAGCCCTAAAATGATACTAAGATAGGAGTAAGTTCAGAAAGAAAAAAAAAAACTGTCTGACTGAATCAAGGAGCCTAGAGGCCTTATTTCTTGCCTTCACCCTAGTTTGAAGCCTACTAGTAGGGAAATAGCCAGGGCAGGATTTTGAGACTAAAGGCAAATCTAAAGTTCTGTCTCTCTGAACCTGTAGAGATTCCCACCTAGTGGATAGTAGCTGAACATAGCATCAGTCTTCTGGAACTTCAGCCAGGGTTAACCCCATAGGTATATTGCTCAGATCCAAACCCAGGTCAGTAACTTGCATGTCTTAGTCAACGAACATAGAGAATAGAATTTTTAGTTGAATAAGATGGCTTTGGGGACACTGAAAACTTGCAACTACCCAGCCTGAGCTCTCCCTGACATCCAGGAGTAAAACAACATCCATTTCCCCAAGAAAGAAGAAGTACCAAAGAGGGCACAAGCTCAGTTAAAACATTCTCTCTAAAAGCACACAGAGCAAATTACTACAAAGTCTGAAGTTAGTAGGTAGTCTGCAACAATGAACAACGATAACAAAAAATAAGCTTACTATAAAGAGCTTTTATGGTGAGAAGATAGTGATACTCAAATCACAACACCAGAAAAGGAGAATGATTCCCAAACATACACAACTCAAGTCTCAATTAAAAAACAAACAAACAAATCCAGCTCCATTAAAGTTCAAATAGAATTCCTGGGGGGGAATTTTTCAAGATGTATTATTTTAATATTTAAAATTATTTTTTTAAAATCAAATGAGAGCATTACAATAAAAAAACAGGGAAAATGAGAGTTACAGAAGAATTTCAAAGAGCATTAACAGCTTGGAACAAGAGGCACCAATCCTGATCCAAGAAAAAAATTCTCTAATATTTTAATGGAATAAATAAGAGATAATGATTTTATGAGGCAGCATATTAAAACAAAATCAAAAGACTTAAGAATAGAAGAAAATGTAAAGCATTTCATATCAAAAAGAGCGAAGTGGAAAAATGAGGAGAGATCAATTAAGAATTAATTGAATATGTAAAATCCATGACCAGAATATGGCATCATATTTCATAAAATAATACTGTTCAAAGTTTTTAGTTTCAGAAGGCAATATAAAAATATAAAGAATCTAATACTTATCTCCTGAAAGAAACCACAAAATGAAAATTCCCATGAACAAAAATGCCCCAAATCTAGAACTTTAATGTCAGAGAAAATAATATTATAATAACCATAATGAAGTAATACAAGTACTAATGAGCATAGCCATGGCCACACAAGATCTAGCAGCTATCCTTTTTAGGAGAAAATAGAAGGCTTTGGAAGTAACATTTCAGAAGGCTTGTGATACAGGCTTACAAATAAATATAGCATATTTATGAATATAGTATTACCTTATCGGGAAAAATGAATTTTTAATTAGAGGACTTCCAAGAATGTTTCATGAAAAAAAAAATAGAGCTCTAAAGAAATTTTGAAATAAAAACATAGGAATCAATATGAACATACCAAATTAACATGAGGAAACTATCATAAGAGGTTGAAAAGAGGATGAACTTTTTACATTGTAATAAGGAGAAATAATTTGTGTGTCCTCTCAGAATTCTATTATGATTGGGGGTCACAGAAAAGTCAAATAATCTAGAGAATTTGGGAATGGTTCTATTATGTTTCAGTGATCTTAGAAAATAGATGGAAGTAGGAAAAAGGGGAATAGATTTGGGGTGGGTAGGGCAGAGGAAGTGTGGGGAAAATTATCTCATATAGCTTGGGTGTGTAAGTAGAGGACTCTACAAACAAGGAGGATGGTGTGGAGGGAACAGGAGACACTTCAATTTCACTCTGATCTGGTCAAAGGAGTGAAGAACATACAACCACTGTTGGTTATAGAAAATAAAACATTCCACTCAAAAAGGAAAGGGGAAAAAGAAAAGGGGAAATAAGATGGAAAGTAGATGAAGGTAGGGATTAGTCCTAAATAAGACAAACTCTAAGAAAGGTGGCTCTAGAAGAGGGGTTTAAAAGAAAAGAAAGAAGAACTTGTGATTGAGTGTGGAATGAGGAAAGGACAAGAGGAATGGGGGAGCAGAAAAACATTTCTCCAAACCTAGAACATTTTTAATGAATATATTCCCTCTCTCTTTCCCTTTATAAAGAGGGGGAAGGGAAGAGTTAGAAGAAACATAAGAGGATGGCAGGAAAGCTACAAATAATAATAGTTATTATGAATGTAACTCAGTTTTTTTCTTTGTAAAATGAGGATATATGAAACTAATAGAATCTGATTCAGGAACATTGAAGGATTTGATAAACCCACAAGAACCATTTTAATTTCCATGTTATAAAAAAAAATCCAGCAGGAAGACATTGAAAAAGAAAACCTATATAAAATAAATACAGAAAAGATAAAATATTTGGAAATCTGTCTGCTAACACACAACCAGGAACTATATGGATATACCTACAATACACTTTGTATAATATTAAAATTCATGTTTTGTAGATTAGTCATGTCCAATTCTTTGTAACACCATTGGACTCTTCTTGGCAAAGATTCTTGAGTGGTTTGACATTTCCTTTTCGATCTCATTCTATAGTTGAAGAAATGGGGTCAAGCAGGATTAAGTGACTTTCCCAGGGTCACAAGCTAGTAAAAATCTAAGGATGGATTTGAAATTAGGTCATCCTGAATCTAGGTCTGGAACTTTATTCACTGAGCTATCTAAGTGTAAGAGATCTAAATAATTGCAGAAACATCAATTGTATTTGTGTATGCTGAGGTAATATAATAAAAATGACAAGTTATAAAGTTAGTTACTTCATTTGTTCTTTCTCTAATCTATAAAACTACCAAAGGAAAACTTTTTAGATCTAGAAAAATAATAGCAAACTTTAGAGGAACAAAATATCAATAATCTTTTTTATTTTTTTTAAACAAATGCTTTATTAACTTCTGTTTTACATCATTCATTTCCACCAGATTTTGTGTTACAATCATTTTCCCCCTGTTATTCCCCTACCCAACCTCCCAGAATAGCAGTCCCGCAAGATATTGCTTCCTCCAATCTGCTCTCTCCCATACCTTCTCCCATACCCCCTACGACTTTTCCATTAGAGGAAGGTGAATCTATGTGTCCCAATGCCTGCACATCTTATCTCGCAATTATAAGCAAAAGAGTATTAATAATAGTATTTATATATATTTGAAACATTTAATCTTAAGACCTCGAATTTCAGATCCATTTCCTTCCTCCCTTGTCACCCATTCCCTCTGGGGAGATAAGTAATTCAGTATATGTTGTGCATGTCTAGCTATGCAAAACATTATCATAGTAGATATATTGTACAAGGCTGCTTATAATTCCCTCCCACTCATCCTACCCCCACCTGGTCCATTCCCTACATGATCCTGTCCCTCTTCTATAGTGGGTACTTCCAACCTCCCCTCCCCCCAAGGATGCCCTCCCATCCATCATCCCATGTCTCATCCCCCCTCCCGCTATTCTGCTGTAGGTTGAGATATCCCATTTGGTATGTATGTCATTCTCTCCCTGAACCAAATTCAATGAGAATGTGGATTTGCCCTTTTTTCCCCTTCCTATTCTCCCCCTCCCTTGCAACCACTTCCCCTTGCTTCTTCTACATGAGATAGGTTACCCTACCCTGTCTTTCCCCATCTCCTCTTGCCATGTTCCTCTCTCACCTCATAATTTCATCCCTTGAGTATTCTCCCTTCCCAACAAATTCAACCTATTCCCTCTATCCATATACACACACATTCACATATGTATTCATATGACCACACACCCTTCTTCCATTATTTTCATAGTGAGAAAGATATCATCACTCACAGTTATTGTTTTTCCATATAGGAATGTAAATAGTTCAACTTTGATAAGTTCCTTTTGATTTCTTTTCCCTGATTACCTTCTCAGGCATCTCTTGCTTCTTGTGTCTGGATGTCACATTTTCTATTCAATTCTGGTTTTTTCCTCAAGAATGCTTGAAAGTCCTCTATTCCACTGAATGATCATATTTTCCCATGAAACAAAATACTCAGTTTTGCTGGGTAGGTGACCCTTAGGTTCATTCCCAGCTCTTTTGCCCTCTGGAATATCATATTCCATGCCCTTAGATCCCTCGGTGTAGAAGCTGCCAGGTCCTGTGCTATTCTGATTGTGTTTCCACAATATTGAAATTGTTTCTTCCTGGCTGCTTGTAGTATTTTCTCCTTGATCTGGGGATTCTGGAACCCGGCTATAATATTCCTGGGAGTTTTCTTTTTGGCATCATTTTCAGGAGGTGATTGGTGGATTCTTTCAACTTCTATTTTGCCCTCTGGATCTAAAACATAAGGACAATTTTCCTTGAGAATTTCTTGAAGGGTGATTTCTAGGTTCTTTCTTTGATCATGGCTTTCAGGTAGTCCAATAATTTTTAAATTGTCTCTCCTGGATCTATTTTCCAGGTCAGTGGTTTTTCCCATGAGATATTTCACATTGCCTTCCAATCTTTCATTTATTTGGATCTGCTTAACAGCATCTTGATTTCTCATAAAGGCATTATCTTCCATTTTTTCCAGTCTAACTCTGAAGGAATGAATCTCCTCAGTGAACTTTTGAGATTCTTTTTCCATCTGGCAAATTCGACTTTTTAAGGCATTCTTCTCCTCATTGCCCTTTTGGGCCTCCTTTGCCATTTGAGTTAGTCTGTTTTTTAAGGTGTTGGTTTCCTCAGTCAGGCTGTTGACCCTCATTTCATACTTTTCCTGCATCCTTCTCATTTCCCTTTCCAATTTTTCCTCCACTTCTCTTATTTGATTTTTAAAGTCCTTCTTAAGGTCCTCTATGGCCTGCACCCCGCTCATGTTTTCCCCTGGGGCTTTTGGAGCAGGACTTCTGACCTCACAGTCCTTTTCCTGCTCTATGCCCCCAAAATAGGAGTCTAGCGTTGCATTTTTCTGTTTCCTTTGCCTTGGCATGTTGCCACTTGATTACCTGACTTTTGGGCTTGTTGCCACACTATGGCTTTAAGGCCAGATAGAGGAATTTTCGTCCCGAACGAGTGGGGGGCAACTTCCTGTACACCCACCCATGACTTCCACCCTAGATCACAATCCAGATCCAGGGAGGTTAATGCAAGAGCGATTACCCTCCACGACTGATCGCTGGATCTCCCTACAATTAATTGCAGGCCGGGAGCTGGGGCTGCCTCTGAAAACTACAAAATGGCGTGTCTCCTCAGTGGCTTCTAGCCCCCAGGGGAGGGAGCTGACGCATTCCCCCCAAAACAGGTCCCAAAGTCCATAGGACACTAACCTCTTACTTTGTCCTAGGCATGTCTATGTTGATAATTCTGGAGTCGCCCCAGCTGCTGGTGTTCTGGGGTTCCTCCAGCCAGCTGCTGGCCCTGCTGCCCTGGGGCTAAACCCTCGCCTCACAGGGGACCTTGGCTCCGCTCGGCTCTGCTTCCACTCTGTGAGTTGTGTACTGCGGGCTGCCAGACCACTGTGCTGGTCCTTCCTGCAGGGCTGCTGGGCTATCCTCAGCGGGAGATTAGCTTCTCTTTGTCGTTCTGTGGGTGCTGGGGCTCCAGAAGTTGTTCAGAGTCCCCTTTTACATAGTTTGGGGGGAATCTGGGGGCAGAGTGGCTTGGATGAGCTGTTTCTACTCCGCTATCTTGGCTCCGCCCCCCAAAATATCAATAATCTAAAAAAAATATGAAAAGAGAAGCAAAGGCATCTAGAAATACTAGGTCTTAAAATAGATAAACTAGATGTCATACTTGAAGACAAGTTGTTGCTTACTTTTAATTAAATCAAGTGGTTAAACAATGGAACAAATTAGTTACACAGTCTATAGATGCAAATGAGTATAGTAACATATTGTTTAATAAGCAAAAAACACCTAAATACTAGGGTTATAAATTTTGATTTGACAAAGACTCCTTGGAAAACTGGAAAGTAATCTGGTAGAAACTAGGTATAGATCACCACCATACATGATATACCAATGAACAAATGGGTACATGGCTTACCGATAAAGGGTAAAACTACTAACAAATTAATGGAACAAGGAATAAATTACCTGTCAGATATATCAATAGAGACAGAATTCATGAATGAGCAAGAGATAGAGAATAATAGAAGGTAAAACGAATAGTTTTGATTATATAATACTTAAAAGTTTTATACAGACAAAACTAATGCAACTAAAATTAGAAGAGAAGTAGATAAATTTGGACAGGGAAATCTTTTCAGTAAATTCCTCTGCTAAACAACATATTCAAATTTATAAGAACAATAGTCATTCTCTAACTAATAATTGGGTAAAGGATATGGAAAGGTAATTTTTCAGAGATAGAAATTAAGCTATCAATAGCTACATTAAAAAATTAAAAAAGATTATGAGTAAGTACAAAGAAAAGAAAATTAAAACAAATGAAATTCCTCACTGCCCATGGATTGTCAAAGGCAATAAAAATGAAAATATCAAATATTGTTGGGGCTATTGAAATCATATGTATTAATGCATTATTAGTATTCATATAAACACAAAAGTATTATATTATATTATATTAGTAGTAGTATTCATATCCATGTGCATCAATATTTTTGTTCTTGTTGTTCAGTTGTTCCATCATGTCCAAGTCTTCCTGACTCAGGAATTTCCTTGGCATAGGTGCTGGAGTAGTTTGTTATTTCCTTCTCTGGTGTATTAAGGAAAATAGATGTTAAAGTGACTTGTCCAGTGTCATGCAGCTACTGAGGATCTGAGGTTGTATTTGAACTCAGGTCTTCCTCCAGGCTCAGCATTCTATCCACTATGCCACCTAACTGCTTATGTGTATCCATATGTGTATGTGTATGTGTAAATATGAATGTTTGTACATACAAATATATGTGTTAGTGTAAATATGTTTTGCGTGTATACACATAAATAATTTAATATTGGAATTTATTTGGAAAAACTATACATTTTTTCCTTCAGGTAAACAAATATTTATTTTGAGTCTATTAATATGTATTAATATGTGTCATGCTAGAGATGCAAATACCAGGATACCCTCAAGGAACTTATATTCTGCTTGAATGTGAATAATTAGGTGACACAGCAGTGGAAAGAGTGCTGGACCTTGAGTTGGGAATCCCCTATTTCAAATCTTGTTTCAGTCATCTAGCAGGTATGCGCCTCTGGGAAATTCAATCAACCATTGTCTCAGTTTCCTCAACTATCAACTATACATTTTTCTATTTTGTGTTGGTCTTGCTTTCCCAAAAGTAAGTGGAAAAGGAAGGTGGAAGACAGAAAAGGTGTATTTTTCATTTGTTAACATTTTTTTTAATAAAAAAAAATTACAGAGACAGTAATTGAGGAAATAAAACTGGAAAACAAAATTTAAGCAATCAGTTTCAAATTAATTTATTTTCACTGTTTGTGTCAGAGCTGATTGTCATCAGTGGTTCAGAAAAAGAATGTTGGATTTGGAGCTAAAGGATAAAGGTTTAGATTTCATCCCTGCCCTGGGTAACATAACTGCTTTGGACATTACATGGTTTTTGCATTTTTTACAATGCTCAATTGCTGCTTCTATGAATGTCATTGCCCTTTTCACAATAATTTATATTATGAGCTTGGTTAAAGATTAACGTTTTTGCTTTATTTCCTGTTATTACTCTGGGAATTATAAGCAAGCCATCTAGTGAAATTATTGATATATACCTTACACACTTGACATTATTTTCAGATAAAATCCAAATATGGTTGTAAATGAATTCTGACCAACTATTCCATTCTATTCTATTGTATATATTGTAGAACAAATAAAAAAAAAGGACAGTAAAATATGGTTTAGAAGCCAAGCAAAGAAAGAACTACAATGGTTGGGTATACACCATCAGTTAGTGTCCATAGAAATACTGTATTGATTTTTTTTTCTGTGACTGGACATTATGCCATTTTTCAATCCAATTGTAGAATGCTTTCATTTCTATTTCAGGTTTATTGTCAATCACAAACCATTGTCATGGATCACTGAATAAGGCTAGTCCCAACAAGGTATATTTTACCCTCATCACTTCCTTAGATAAGAGTCAGCAGGGTGCAGTACATATAAGGAGAGTCTCAGAGTTAGAAAAACCTGAATTCAAGTTCCCCTTCTGACACACACTGGCTGTGGGTTAAGTTACTTAGTTAAGTTATTTAGCCTCTTAGTTCCTAAGATAATTATCTGAGACTGTAAATTACACAGAAGTTGTTGATCTTTATTGGTAGAAAGGCCTTTTTCTTCTGGTGTTTCCTATACCAAGGAAATCACAGGACTTTCTTTCATACTTACAAAATAATGTGGTAGAATAATCTTTTCAGGTTGTAGATGCAGTTGAAAGGAAAAGCTAAAACTCTTCTAGGAGATGAAGAAGAGTAAGGGATTAGTGTTACTAGGATCACTTTTTTTTCATTCTTTGAAATTAATTGTCCTCTAGAGCTATGAAATATTTATTTTAAAAATGAAATAAATAATTAGGCAAAAGCAAAATTATAGGAATCTCAGAAGAAAATGTGACTAAAGGAATTTTAAGTACTATTATTACTAAAATGATCAATTAAAAGGATAAAAGGGAACAAAGATAGTTAATTTATTTTTGTGAGAAAAAAATCCCAATGACATTCTATCTCTAACATTCTATTATTTTAATGAAATATAGCTTTTTATTCTTTTTGATTCAGATCAGTAGATCTTATTACATTCAAAAGATTATATAGCAACTTATCTTGAAAATAATACCCTTTGATCAGGTAGGATTTATAGCAGGAATGCAAGGCTGGTTCAGAATTAGGAAAACTATCAGCATAATTGATCATATCAACAACAAACCTAACAGAAACCATAGGATTACCTCAATAGATTCAGGGAAAAAAAAACAAAAAACAACTTTTGACAAAATACAACACTCATTCCTTTTAAAAACACCAGAGAGCATAGCAATAAATGGGGCCTTTCTTAAAATTATAAGTAGCATCTACCTAAAACCCCCAACAACATTTTTTGTAATGGTGATAAGCTAGATGAATTTCCAGTAAGATTGGGGTGGGGGGAGGGTGAAACAAGGATGTCCATTATCACCACTGTGATTCAATATGGTACTAGAAATATTAGCTTTAGCAATTAGAAAAGAAAAAGAAATTGAAGAAATTAGAATAGGCAAAGAATAAATTGGTATTACTCTTTGCAGATGATATGATGAATCCTAGAGATGAATCTTAGAGAATCCTAGAGCATCAAGTAAAAATCTATTCCAAGTTCTATCAATGGAAAGAATTTCTAGTGTAGAATAAAAAAAGCTAAAGTGGAAAATGCATTACATTTCTTGTGAGATACAACCTTTTCTTGAGTGGAGTTATCTTTGATTTATTCTACTCTATAGCTCTGATGCTTTCATGCTGGGATAGCAGGCTTGTGGTCTTGACTGTGAATTATTAGTCATGAGTGAGAGAGAGAATAGAGGTGTGTGGAGGACAATTTCATCCATTTTACTCTCAACCTCTGACTCTTTCATATGGAAATGACAAGCTTCTGGTATACATTATGGACTATTAGCAAAGGGTGGGACAGAGAAAAAAAGCAAGATAGAACTAGGTCCAAAGTCAGTTCAATAAGTTTAAGCTTTATTTGAGATTTCCAGAACTTTGTTTTCCTTCTTGTTGTCTCAAGGAACCTTATTTAGTTTTAGTCTGAAAACCATAAACTAAAAAAAAAAAAAAAACTAAACTAAACAGTATTTGGTTTAGTCTGAAAATTATCTTCCTGAACTTTACAGAATTTTATGATTCATGAACCTTGTAATGTGAACTATTAGTTTAATGTGGAATGTCATTAAAACATGTGGCCAAATTTATACTTGAGATTTCCTGACTCCAATCCCAGTGTTTTATCTACTATTCCATCAGCTTCTGCAATAGAAATGCAAATTTAAAGATCTTCCCTGCCCCTAGGCCCTTTCGATAGGCTTAAAAGACTCTGAGAGCCTTCTTTGATTTGAAAATATACTCTGCTCCCTAATAGGCTGAATGTGGTCACATGGAGCCTGTGGCAGGAGGCTTGGTTTTCAGGAATGCCCACACCTTGATGCTGTGTGATTGGGCAGTTGGTCTAGAGGGTGATTACATTCTCAGACCCAGGAGAATGCTATATAATACCTGATGGGAGGCTTTGCTTTGGGGTTCACTTTGAGAAGTGTTATGTGATTTGAACAGATGAGACTCTAGGCAGCTGTTCAGATCCCTCCCCCTTTGAAAACCCAGATGTTGATGCTTCCCTCTCTGGTAACTGTGATTTGGTATTGATAATGAATGGACAGTTTGGAAGCCTGTCTGCTTGATCTGTATGTTTCTCTGTCTTGTAAGTTCTGTCTGTATACTTTGAAGTTCGGGGTGCTAAACTTTTTCCCCTGAACTAGGTAAATGATATATGTTTGATATGTTCGATTGATTAAAGTAAGCTTGTTAACCCATTTTGAGTTGCTTTCCTTTAGAAAAGCCGATCTAAGAACCTGTATTGGCAGCCACCCTGGGGATTGTTGGGGTGCTTGCTGCTACAGCTTCCAAGGGACAGAAGATATGGTACTATATATAAGGAATAGAAAGGAAAATTTTGGAGTTTTATGGAGTGTGGTAAAAGATTTTTAAACATGAAAAAAGATGTTTCATGTTAGAAACAATTAGGCTTCATTGAAGTTTATTTGATAGGGGAGTGATATAGTGAGATTTGGACTTAAGAAAAAATCAATTTGGTAGCTGTGTGGATTATGAATGTAAATGGATAGAGACTTCAGCCAGGACAAAGTTTGGGGAAATTTGTAGTAATTGTCTAAGTTAGAGGGGGTCAGAGTCTAACCCCTGTTGCTTGTTTGGATCAGGCAGAAGAGACTAAATGTGGAGGTAAAACTGTGGAGCTAAAAATGGCAATATTTGGTAACTCATAGGATTTGTGGGGTAAGAAAGAGTGAAGTGTCTAGAATAATATCAGAGTTATGAAACTGGAACATTGGTGGTGCCTTCAACAGAAATACAAGAAGTATGAAAGAGGGGTAGGTTGAAGTGAAAGATAGTGAGTTCTATTTTGGAAATATTGATCTTGAAATGCCTCTGGGATACTCAGTTTGACTTTTCAGATAGAACATTGGTGATGCAGGATTGAAATTCAGGGAAATGACTAGAAATATGTACTGAAGATTCCAACTACTCAGGAATGTAATGGTTAAAGCCTTCTTTCAACTTACTGAATTACTTGTGGATTTTCAACAGAGCTGGTATGTTATCCCCTTTTGTTTATTCACTCTACTTTCTAGACACTTTAATAATGTCAGTGAATCACATTTCACTTATAATATAAAAGCTCATCAAACCTACACTGTGAAATAAACAATTCTTATTTAATTTTCCCATAGTCTCAGAGTAGTTATTTGATTTTTTTAAAACTTGTGTTTTACGCTTTTAAACCTTATAACACTTACAAATCAGCTGAAGCACCACAATGCCCTGTAACTCCTGTTTTTTGACAGTCTTTGAAGAGGTCCATTCTCATATCCTTTGCCTCTAGTAACTGTTTCTATATACTCAAATTTTTTAACAAATAGAAATTGTCTCTGTCCCTTAAAAGCATCTAAATGTTCACTTAGGAAAGAGCAAGAATCCTGTATCCTTTACAACAAGATTTAAAGTTATATTCTTATCTACAATTAATTTTTAAACACTTTTGCAAATAACTTGCTTGAAACTTCTTAAAAATAATTTTCCTTCTCAAAGATCATAGCAATTTTGATTAACCCAAAGTTCTTTTTCCAATCCATTTTTGGCATCAAAGTGTTCCCTTACGAACACAAAAGGACATGTTTCATATCCCTACCAGTTATTAAATTGTTTTTCTTTATGCAAAATAAATTTCTCTCAGTCTTTTAGCACCAAATAGTTCTGATTCAAAGAAAAATAACCTCAAGTGCTAATTCGTAATTTTTTTGTGTCAGATACTTTTTTTTTTTTTTGGCAGTCTGGTAAAGCTGATGGATCCCTTCTAAGAATAATGATTTTAAATGTGTTAAAATTAAGCATTTAAGGTTACAAAGAAAACAAATCTTGTTGATATATAGTTATCAAAATATCTTTTTAAAAAGTTCATAGATCTTTAGCTGAAGAACCTCTTCCTTAAAGGGACAGTATGTTATACATAAATTAATTCTCTTTGATTTGTTTTCTATGTCAATTGTATTTGATAATAGATATGTAACATTTGTTAAGTTTTTACAATGTTTTGACTTCCATAACATTTCTTGTTAACTCAGTATTGCTCAGCTCTTTTTTTCCTATTTTATTTTTAAGTGAGTTCAATACTTATGTAAGATATTGTACCTTCTCTTTGAAGCAATTCATTATCCTTCATATATTTTTCTTCAAGAGCTATAATTTCCATTTCTTCTCTTGCTTTATTTCTTCTAACCACTGTTAAACTCTTCCCCATGGCCAAGCATATATATATATATATATATATATATATATATATATATATATATATATATATATATATATATATACACATACATACATACATACATACATACATACACACACACACATATATATACATACATACATATATATATACTGCCACTTATTGTGGGGTTTTATCTTCTTTTGAGTTTACCTCATAGAATTCTTTGAATCCTGTTTATTTCATCATGGTATTTCACATTTTGTTTTCCTTATTTATGTCTTCAGTCTCATTTTCTGAATTATTACTCTTGGCTAAGGCCAGACTTCATTTTTTCTTAAACTCATTAATGGCATTAGCAGTCACTGTTCAACTCTATTTCTGTTTTAATCTGTATGTTGCTGCTTTCAATGCTGCAGTTCTGAAATGAGTGGCTTGGTCTCAACCTGTGCCATAATCTCTCATTTCTGCATTTGTCTCCTGGCAGCCCCAAATAAATTTTGGCTACATACCTTCTCACTTTCCCTTTGCTTAAATCTGGACCATTGAGTTGACTCTGTCACCTGTTTTGGCTATGACAAGTGACAAACAGATTTTACAGATGGTGCTTGTTGTAGGTGTCCTGCAAGATCCCAAGTGTACTGTGGACTTCCTGTTTGCTGTGCTGATTATATCTTTTGCATTAACTGTGATAAACACACTGATTTCAATCATTTTTAGTTTCCCTGATGCAGAGTCTATCTGAGCATTGTGTCTGCTTTTTTTCCTGCTATGACTCCAGCATGGGCTGCCAAAACACTAGCTGCAGGCCTTTTGGAAAGCCCAAGATAACCTCGAACGCTGTGGCCCTTTCTCTCCAAGCAATGAGCTATGGGGACTGGATCTGTCCCCAGCTGCTCTACCAGTCCAGTGTTCCCCTTTGCTGTAGACCGCAGCATGTGGCTTTGGCTCTTTCCTTCCCTACATTGTCACCAGTCCCCTGGCAGGGTGCTTAAGCAGTCTTAGGGCTGCTTAGAGCAGTTTATTGTTCTTTTGTATACTTTGGTATTTTCTATCATTCTGCCTTCTAGTACATTTTCAAAACTTTGCTGCAGTTATTGTGGAAAAGCCAGGCTTCTTTAGGACCTATCAGATCACCATTTCAACCAGAAGTCAAATATAGGCTCTGCTAAAAATTATTGATATAAGGAAAGACCTTTGTAAGATGGTTTATAAAACATTTTATTAATGTAAATCATTAATATTATTCCTTAATGTATTGACCTTTTATTAAGTACATACTAAGGAGAGCTTCTTAAAGGTGGGGAAATTTTGAAATGTGTAGGCCTTCAGAAGGTAACAGCTGGACTGTTCTTTTTTTCCTTGAGAACATCCTCTCAATGAAGTTTTTGATAGTTCCCCTAGTTTAAAATGTACTTCCAGAACCTTCTTAAGGGGGCTGACAGGAAGCAAAATTTTTACCAGTAGGAATGATGAATTTAACATCTATTAAAAATATAATTTTTAATTCTCTCCCCCACCCATTGAGGAGGAAAGCAATATAATATCAATTAAATAAGTGAAGTAATGTAAAACATTTTCATATCAGCCATGTTGCACAAAAAAAAGAAAACAAAAATAAAGTGACATGAAGAAATTTAAAAAGAGCTTGCTTCAATCTGTACTCAGAATTCAATGGTTCTCTCTCTCTGGATGTGGATAGAATTTTTCATTATGGGTCTTTTGCAATTGTGTTGGATTATTGTCTTGATTAGAGAACTCAAGCTTTCATGATTGATCATCCTTACAGTATTACCATTACTGAGTACAATATTCTTTGATTCTGCTCACTGCACTTTGCATTAGGCCATACAGGTATTCCCAGGTTTTTCTTAACCCCTCCTTCTTGGCATTTCTTATACCACAATAGCATTTCTTACAATCAGATATAGTTATCCCTCCCACATCATAACTTTCCCCATTATAATTTTAATATATCACAGGTCAGCATGAGAAATTTAATAGGAATTTGGGGGGGCTTCTGTAGAAGACACAGATGATACCAGAAGGCCAACAGATGAAACAAGAAAAAATGAGAGACTCAGAAGCAGAAAATACATAAATGGTATTTCATAATATCAAAATATTTTATATTTTAATAAAATAATTCAATATCTTTTCTGATATGAAGGGAGGGCCAAAAAATTTTACATGAATTTTCCAGTCATGCCCCTAAGCCCTGCAATGTGGAAGGGATAACTGTTCCACAGCTCATTGAGCCATTTCACATTTGATGGTCATCTTTTCAATATCCAATTCTTTACCACCACAAAAAGAGCATATATATATACATATATGTATATGTATATATATATATGAAGACACATATTTATACATATACATCTATTTCCATTTTCTTTGATTTCTTAGGGAAACAGAGCTAGTAGTGGTACTGCTTGGTGAAAGGATATACACAATTTGTTAACTATTTTTTCCTTAATAGAATTATATTTTTTCTAATTATATATAAAGATATTTTTCAACATTCATTTTTGTAAAATTTTCAGCTTCAAATTTTTCTCCCTTCATCCCTTTCCTCCCCTCTCCGCAAGACAGTAAGCAATCTGATAAAGTTTATACATGGACAATCATGTTAATCATATTTCTGCAATAGTCATGTTGTGAAAGAAGAATCAGAACAAGAGGGAAAAAAACAAGAAAGAAAAAATAAAAACAAAATAAAACAAAATGAAAGTAGTATGCTTTGATCTGCATTCAGACTCTATAGTTCTTTCTCTGTATGTGGTTAGCCGTTTTCATCACCAGTGTTTTTGAAATATCTTGGATCATTGTGTTGCTGAGAAGAGTTAAGTCTATCACAGTTAATCATTGCATAATGTTGCTGTTGTTATGTACAATGTTCCCCTGGTTCTTCTCATTTCAGTCAGCATCAGTTCATATAAATCTTTCCAGGTTTTTCTGAAGTCTGCTTGTTAATCATTTCTTACAGCACAATAGTATTCCATTACACTCATTTGCCACAATTTGTTCAATCATTCCCCAATTGATGGACATCCCCTCAACTTTCAATTATTTAACACCACTAAAAGAGCTGCTATAAATATTTTTAACTGTGGGTCATTTTCTCTTTATTATGTCTCTTTGGGATACAGCCCTAGAAGTGCTATTGCTGAATCAAAGGGTATGCAGAGTTTTATAGCTTTGTTGGCATAGTTCCAAATTGTTCTCCCAAATGGTTGGATCAGTTCACAAATCTACGAGCAATGCATTAGTGTGTAATTCCCACATCTTCTACAACATTTATCCTTTTTCTTTGGTCATGTTAGCCAGTTTGAGAGTTTTGTGGTGGTACCCTAAAGTTGTTTTAATTTACATTTGTCTAATCGATAGTGATTTAGAGCACTTTTCATATGATTCTTGATAGTTTTAATTTCTTCATCTAAAAACTGCCAATGTATATACTTTGACCATTTTGATAGCTCTTTGGGCGTAGTTTTAATTTATCCCCAAGAATAGTTGGACCAGTTCACAAGTTCAACAACAATGCATTAGTGTTTCAATTTTCCTACATCTCCTTTCTATTTTTCTTTTCTATCATTTTAGTCAATCTTATAGGTGTAAGGTGGCACCTCAGAGTTGTTTTAATTTTTATTTCTCTAGTCAGTAATGATTCAGAGCATTTTTAATATTATAAGTGATAGCTTTGGTTTCTTCTGAAAACTGCCTGTTTATATCCTTTGGCCATTTATCCATTGGGGAATAACTCTTGTCTTTATAAATTTGCTTCAATTCCCTATATATCTGAGGAATGAAGCCTTTATCAGAAAAAAAAAATGGTGTAAATTCTTTATTTCACATTTGCAGGAGGAATTATCTAAAGAATGACAGAATATTGGACTTGTTAGAAACCAGAAACTTTTGAATTTAGTAGTTAGGAGAGGGGTTAGGAATGTCAAGTTCATACATAAGCAAGTGAAGGGGGGGGGTGCTACCTCATATTAAATCTCATAATATTTTATACTTTAGGGGTTCATTTATCACATTTGTTTTGTAATCTTAAATGAATTCTTCCTTCTCCCTGTATCTGTTATGTCAGTTGTGAAATGAGCAGGCTGGAGTAGATTATCTCTAGGGTCCTTTCCAGCTCCAAAATGTTATATTCCATGTTTCATTTTGTATTTGTGCTATATCTTCTATTTCTCTGACAGCTTGAATGCGTCTTCAGCGTAGGAACTACACCTTTCATCTCTTTATCCTCAATAACCTAGCAGTGCCTTATGCATAATAAGCACTGAATACTTGTTGGATTTAAGCAAACTGAATTTAGGGAGCATAATTAAAAAAGAAAGTCCCCTGTCTTACTTGATGAATGTCCTGAACTATTTTAGAAGAGCTTGTTGAAGGAGGCAGAATTCTTGAAATAGGTGGACCTTCAAGAGGTGGCAGCTGACGTTTCCTTTTCTTCCTCAAGATTATATTCTCCAGGAAGCTCTTCTCAATTCCCCACAGCTGGTAGTGATAACCCCAATCTTCTACTCTACTTGCCTAATGTTCCACCAGTGCTATATGCATTTGTTGATTTTCTGAGAAAACTGTATCCTCCTGTCACCATCATCCTAGAAGACATATTCTCAAAACCTAACATGTTGTCACCACCCAGACAAGTATTCAGCAGAGAAAGGAAGAAATGACATGTTTTCTAGCTGTCTTTTTATTTCCATACTTTTTAAGTACTGAGATTGCTAACACCATCCTGGAACTGTAGGGATTGCCATGCTAGACCCCAGGGATTGTGAGAGTAGTACAAAAATTTAATGCAAATTAGCCTAATTTACTAGAGATGAAAGGTGGCACTACTTCAGATAAAGAGCTTTACAAGAAGGATCTTGGTTTTCAAAGGGAATTTGGCAGGTAGTAGGAACCTAGGAGAAGTGTCCATTTTAAACACATGGAAAATTTTATTATACTTCACTATTCTGCTATCATATAAAGATAGATAACAGAGCGCCAGAAATAAAGGTTTAGCCATTAGTTGGCATGCAAAGTACATAGCATGTAACACATAAATGAAAAATTAGACAAGTCCTCTTTTAAGCTAATTAGGTTTGAAAGGAGATGGAATGGTTTCCATTATAGTACAGACTTGTTGCTCCAAATTCCCAGCATCCTGGAACCCAAACTCTTCATGATTAGCCTTTTCCTGACCTTGAAAGTCCAAGATAGACCTCCTGGTGTTCAACAAGAATCTAAAGACTTGAAAGTCATAAAACTTGATGCTCGTCAATAGGGTTAGTTTACCAATTATTTAGTAATCAACATTTTGTAATGGTCTAGAAGTTAGGGACTCTTATGTCTTATGTTCCTTTCTGAAGTCAGAATTTCTTGTCCATACATATTGGACCTACTATTCAGGTGCAGTTGTAGGCTTACAACTGAGCCTTAGTTTCCTTATCCATAAAATTGGAGGTGCAGAATAGAAGATCTCTAAGAATCTTGACTATAAGTAAATTTTTCTGAGACTAATTTGTTGCATGTGATAGTGATTTATGTTTTAAAATATATTTCACATCACCTGTTTTTGTAAAATTTTTCAGCTATTATTTATTTTATTTGCCCAAGTTCATGTACAAACAATTTTAACTTTCATTTTTAAAAGTTTGAGTTCCAAATTCTCTCCCTTCATCCCTCCCCACCCTACCCCCATTGTCAAGGCAAGCAATTCGATATAGTTTATACATGTGTAGTCAAGCAAGACATATTCATAATAGTTATGTTGTGAAAGAAAACATAAAGAAAAAATTCTGGAAAAATAAAGAAAAAAAAGCATGTTTCAATTTGAATTCAAACACCATCAGTTCTTTCTCTGGAGATGGATAGCATTTTTCATCATAAATCCTTCACAGTTGTATTGGATTATTGTATTGCTGAGAATAGCTAAGACATTTATGTATCCAGTACATTTCACTTTGCATCAGCTCCTGCAAGGTTTTCCAGGTTTTTTCTAGAGTATCCTGCTCATCAGTCTAATAGTAGAATAATATTCCATCATGATCACAAATCACAACTTTTTAGTCATTCCACTATTGATGTTCATCCCCTCAACTTCTAATTCTTTACCCCCAGGAAAGAGCAGCTGTAAATAGTTTTGTACATGTAGGCCATTTTCCTTTTTGTGTTTTTTTTTAATCTTTTTTAACATACAGACTTACTAGTGGTATTACTTGTTTAAATGGTGTGCATTCATCTCACCTGTCGTAATCTTCTCAGTAATCCCAGAGGTAAGCAGGGTAGTTCTGTGGTTGTTTTTTTTTTTTTAAATCTCCATTTTATTGGTGAGTAAATCAAGAGCAAAGTAAAATGAAATTATTTTCCTATAGTCAAGCAGCTAGTTAGGAGCTTTTAGCAGTGCTAATTTCTGGACCTAGAATCTTTGTTACCGCTTTTGGTAGTCTTTTCATTAAAACTATTTCCTCAGTCTTTTTATTAGGAAAGGAATGTATCAGTAAGCACATTTTATAGATTGTTGTATGTGATAGTGATTTATGTTTTAAATCAAGACATGATTATTTTTTGTTATTATTTTTACAATTATGTGATCAAGACTTGAGAATAAACTGAAGAAGAATGAGAACCATAAAGTCCTGGTGACAGTTTTTTTTGTTTGTTTGTTTTTGTTTTTTTTATCCCAGAAGGAAAACAAAAGACAAAAATAGTTTTTATAGCTACAATTCTATATATAAGTCTAGTTACATAATCCTCTTTTTAAAAGTTTTGCTTTTTTTCCACGGCTGGGGGGGAAGCAGGGGAATTGGGATTAAGTGACTTGCCCAAGGTCACGTGGCTAAGTGTTAAGTGTCTGAGGCTGGATTCTTAAGGAATTTAATTTATATTTCATGGATTATGCACTCTAGCAGTTTACCTATATTTATATTCCTTGCTTCCATCATGATATTCTGTTGTTCAGTTGTTCCAGTCATCTCCAACTCTTACTGAATACATTTAGGCTTTTCTTGGGAAAGCTATTTCCTTCTCCAGCTGATTTTACAGAGGAGGAACTGAGGCAGAGTTAAATGATTTGACGAGGACAAAACAGTCAACAACTGTCTAAGGCTAGACTTGAAATCAGATCTTCCTGACTTCCTGGTGCCCTATCCACTATGCCACCCAGATGTCCCATGATAACCTACCTTTTCATAAAGAGAAATGACATATTTGATTTACATCTGGTGGGTTTAATTTTTCTTTGAAACCAACTTTAAAAGTTAACATTTATAAGGATGAGTGTATATGATTCTTCCTTGAATCAATATCAACATTATGATAGATAGATGAAGATGTGTTCACTCACAGAAGCTGGAATTTTGAGATAGTGCCAAATGATTTATTCCCCAGGGAACAGTGAGTCGATTCTCTCTTATTTTCTAGTTTTATCATCTCGGTCTCATCAAGAGAGCTTTGCTTTGCTTTTGCTGACAGGTTATATATACATATATATGTGTGTGTGTATACACACACACACACACACACACACACACCCCCATATATATATATATATATATATATATATATATCTTTCCTTGGAAGCATAAAGGATTATGGAAGTGAAGGCTACATATGCTGTTAGACATCAGTGTGCTGAGTGGTTTTTTTTTTCTGAATTTTTTAAAGATCTTTCTTTTAAGAGTAGTCTTGGCAGATAGGGAGCATTTTTCTCGATAACATTTTAGGGAAATGAATACACTATTAAAACAAAAGGTATCAATAATACTTGAAGTTATAGAAATTATGTTTCAGTATATTTGATTGTTAGGAAAACAGTGTAGCTATATGTGCATGCAATTAATCAATCATGCAATTTAATCAAGTATTACCTATGGTAAGCATGCATGCACACACACAAATTATACATCAGGTAATCATATATATATATATATATATATATATATGTATGTATGTATGTATATATATATATATGTATGTATATATACAAACGTATAATTTTAGACATAGGTTTGGATATACATATATTTATATATATATATTTATACCCAGATATAGAAACAATTCTCTTATACCTACTTAGTTTTTTCTTTTCCATTTAAAATTGCCACACTCTGCTGGATTTCTACATCTTTGAGACTTGTTGCTATGGAAATAAATATCTTGTGCATATCTGGTATCAGATTTATTAAATTCCCCTAGAGGATTGCATATATTTCCTCTTTATCCAGGTTATGAAATGCATTGTTTAAATGGAGAAAAAATGTTCAGTAATTATTTCTCATTTTTAAAACATATCTAGTGGGGGGCGGAGCCAAGATGGCAGAGTAGAAACAGCACATCCAAGGCACTCTCCCCCCAGATCACCTCCAAACTATGTAAAAGGGGACTCTGAACAACTTCTGGAACCCCAGCACCCACGGAATGCCACAGAGAAGCTAACCTCCTGCTGAAGACAGCCCAGCAGCCCTGCAGGAAGGACCAGCACAGCCCACAGCACCTGGAGAGCTGAGCCCAGGCCTTCCTGGGCCCCAGGTTTTAGCCCCAGGGTGGCTGGGCCAGCAGCCTACTGGAGAGACCCCAGAACACCAGCAGCCATAGCGATTCAAGAATTATCAACACAGACATGCCTAGGACAAAGTGAGAGGTTAGTGCCCTATGGACTTTGGGACTAGTATTTGGGGAAAGCTTTGGCTTCCTCCCCTGGGGGTTAGAAGCCACTGAGGAGACATGCCATTTTGTAGTTTTCAGTGGCAGCTCCAGCTCAAGGCATGCAAACTGTAGGGAGATCCAGCGATCAGTCTTGGGGATTAATCGCTCTTGCTTTAACCTCACTGGATCTGGATTGTGATCTGGGGTGGAGGTCGTGGGGTGGATATCCAGCTTGCCAGAAATGGAAGATGTCCCCCCACACGTTCAGGACGGAACCTCCCCTGTCTGGTGGCAGAGTCCTACTGTGGCAACAATCTCAAAAGTCAAGTAATTAAGTGGCAACATGCCAAGGGAAAGGAAACAAATTAAACAGAAAAATGCAACATTAGACTCCTATTTTGGGGGCAAAGAGGATCGAAGCATGGAACAGGAGGAAGGCTGTGAGGTCAGAAATCCTGCTCCAAAAGCCCCAAAGGAAAATATGAGCGGGTTACAGTCCATAGAGGACCTTAAGAAGGACTGTAAAAATCAAATAAGAAAAGTGGAGGAAAAATATGGAAGAGAATTGAGAAGGATGCAGGAAAAGTATGAAATGAGGGTCAACATCTTGACTGAGGAAAACAACATCTTAAAAATAGACTAACTCAAATGGCAAAGGAGGCCCAAAACGGCAATGAGGAGAAGAATGCCTTAAAAAGCCAAACTTGCCAGATGGATAAAGAATCTCAAAAGTTCACTGAGGAGATTCATACCTTCAGAGTTAGACTGGAGCCAATGGAAGCTAATGGCTTTATGGGAAATCAAGAAGCTGTTAAGCAGATTCAAACAAATGAAAGAATAGAAGGCAATGTGAAATATCTCATGGGAAAAATGACTGACCTGGAAAATAGATCCAGGAGAGACAATTTAAAAATTATTGGATTACCTGAAAGCCACGATCAAAGAAAGAACCTAGAAATCACCCTTCAAGAAATTCTCAAGGAAAATTGCCCTGATGTTTTAGATCCAGAGGGCAAAATCGAAGTTGAAAGAATCCACCGATCACCTGAAAATGATCCCAAAAAGAAAACTCCCAGGAATATTATAGCCAGGTTCCAGAATCCCCAGATCAAGGAGAAAATACTACAAGCAGCCAGGAAGAAACAATTTCAATATTGTGGAAACACAATCAGAATAGCCCAGGACCTGGCAGCTTCTACACTGAGGGATTGAAGGGCATGGGATATGATATTCCAGAGGGCAAAACCCAAGGAGCTGAACCCAAGGGTCACCTACCCAGCAAAACTGAGTAATTTGTTTCAGGCAAAAATATGGTCATTCAGTGGAATAGAGGACTTTCAAGCATTCTTGAGGGAAAAACCAGAGTTGAATAGAAACTTTGACATCCAGACACAAGAAGCAAGAGATGCCTGAGAAGGTAATCAGGGAAAAGAAATCAAAAGGGACTTATTAAAGTTGAACTATTTACATTCCTACATGGAATAACAATAACAGTGACTGATGAAACCTCTCTCAGTATGAAAATAATGGAAGAAGGGTGTATGGTCATTTGAATACATAAGTGAATGTGTGTATATATATATATATGTATATATATATGTATATATGTATATATATGTTTATACATATATACATATACATATATACATATATATGTATTTTTACAGTTATACATGGATAGAAGACATATGTTCAATTTGTTGGGGAGGGATGATACTTAAGGGTTGAAATTTTGAGGTGATAGAGGAAAGGCAAGATGGAAGAGGAGATGGGGAGAGAAAGGGTAGGGTAAAATACCTCATGTAGAAAAAGCAAGGGGAAGTGGCTGCAGGGGAGGGGAAGAATAGGAAGGCAAAAAGCCAAAACCACATTCTCATTGAATTTGGTTCAGGGAGAAAATGACATACATACTAAATGGGATATCTCAACCTGAAGCAGAATATGGGGAAGGGGGATAAGGCCAGGGATAATGGATGGGAGGGCATTCTTGGGGGAAGGGGAGGTTGGAAGTACTCACTATAGAAGAGGGACAGGATCAAGTAGGGAATGGACCAAGTCAGGGGTGGGATGGGTGGGAGGGAATTATAAGCAACCTTGTACAATATATCTACTATAGTACCATTTTGCATAGCTAGACATGTACAACATATACTGAATAACTTATCTTCACAGAGGGAATGGGTGACAAAGGAGGAAGGGAATGGATCTGAAATTTGAGGCCTTAAAAGTAAGTGTTTCAAATACATATAAATACTATTATTAATACTCTTTCACAAGTAATTGGGAGATAAGATGTGCAGGCATTGGGACACAGAGATTCACCTTGCTCTAATGGAAAAGTCGAGGGGTGTATGGGAGAAGATATGTGAGAGAGCAGATTGTAGGAAGGGATATCTTGTGGGACTGCTATTCTGGGATGGTGGGTAGGGGAAAATACGGGGGAAAAATTGTGACTCATAATCTGGTGGAAATGAATGGTGTAAAACAGAAGTTAATAAAGCATCTGTTTAAAAAAATGAGGCAAAGAATGGCCTCTTTTAAAAAAATATATCTGAAAGGGGAAGATCCTAAGGGTTTCTAGCCAAAACAGAAAGAAAATTTGTTTTACCTTCATTCTGAGAAAGTAGCAAAAGATAAAACATACTTAAGAAAAAACATATAGGATGGTGAGGGTTTTAATAAAACTTAACATGACATAAATCATATCTAGTGACTTTGTTATGAATTTGAGAAGTGCGCATCACAAAAAGCTCAAATTAATACACTCTAATATGTATATAAGTTCATATTTTTTCTCCTTTTGATGAGAGGAAAAATTATTGACAGAAGTTACTAATGGCAGGGCAATTGCATACTGAAGCAGTAAATGTACATTACTTTCATTGTATCACAATTTATAGGCTATTTCCTAATCAATAAACTTGGATTTTCCTTCTGACTTTTTGCTACCACAAAAAAGTTTTGCTATGAATATATTGGTTTTTTAAACTTCTTGCTGATAAACTTCATTTAAATTTGTTCTTAGCAGTGTAATTTCTTGTTTCAAGTATGATTGTTTTCATCACCTTTTCAGCATACTTTCTTTTTTTAAATTAATTTATTACTTTAGTCTCAGTTAACAAGATTCAACTCCATAGTTTCTCGATTTTCAAATTGCCTTTACTTCCCTCCCCCCTCCCCCCATGACAGCATATAATCCAGTATAGGATCTGCAAATACATTCACATAGACATTATTCCAATTACAAAGGTGTATTGTACTAGGTGGGATGAAAGATGGTAAAGAAGAAATAAAACCAAACAACGAAAAGAAAAAGATCATTTAGTTTGCTTCCATCAGGATTCAGGCTCAGTTCTTTCTAGTTATATCTCTGGATGGCACATTTCTCTCTTTCTTGAGCCTTTCGGGATTGACTTATATCACCGCATTGCTGAAGAGAGTCCAGTCTGTCATAATTGGTCATCACAGATATGGTATGTCTGTGATTGTATACAAATTTCTTCTGATTCTACTCTTCCCGCTCAGCATAAGTTTGTATAAGTGTCTCCAGGTAATTATGAAATCCATCACCTCCTCATTTCTTATAGCACAATAACATTCCATTACATTCATATACCACAACTTGTTTAGCCATTCCCCAATTGATGGGCACCCCTTCAGTTTCCAATTCTTTGCAACCACAAAAATGGCTGCTATAAATATTTTTGTACATATGGGTCTTTCTTCCGCTTCTGTGATCTCTTTGGGATATAAACCTAGAAGTGGTATTGTTGGGTCAAAGGGTATGAAATTATTTATAATCCTTTGGGCATAATTCCATATTGCTATCCAGAATGGTTGGATAAGTTCACAACTCCACCAGCAGTGTATTAGTGTTCCAATTTGTCCAGATCCTCTCCAGCATTTGTCACTTTCTTGTTTTTTCATCTTAGCCAATCTGACTGGAGAGATGTGGTATCTCAGAGTTGCTTTGATTTGTATTTCTCTAATCAATAGTGATATGGAGCATTTCTTCATATGTTTATAGATATCTTTAATTTCTTTCCCTGAAAACTGCCTCTTCGTGTCTTTGTGTATTCATCAATTGGGGAATGACTTATATTCATATAGATTTGGCTCAATTCTCTATAAATTTTAGAAATGAGTCCTTTATCAGAGACACAAGTTGTAAAAATTCTTTCCCAATTTCCCACCTCCCTCTTGATCTTGGTTACATTGGCTTTGTTTGTATAGAAGCTTTTCAATTTAATGTAATCAAAATTATCCGTTTTGCATTTTATAATGCTCTGTAATACTTGTTTGGTCATAAAGTCTCCCCCTCTCCACAAATCTGTCAGGTAAACTATTCCTTGCTTTCCCAAATTGCTTACAGTATCATCCTTTACACCTAGATTGTGCACCCATTTAGACTTGATTTTGGTATATGGTGTTAGATAATGGTCTATGCCCAGTTTCTGCCATACTGTATTCCAGTTTTCCCAGCATTTTTTGCGAAATAACGCATTCTTATCCCCAAAACTGGGGTCTTTGGGTTTATTGAACAATGGATTACTATATTCATTAACTGCTGGGTCTCCTGCACCTAATCTATTCCATTGATCCACTACTCTATTCCTCAGCCAGTACCAATAGTTTTTATGACTGCTACATTATAATACAGATTAAAATCTGGAATAGCTAGTCCACCATCCCTAGCATTTTTTTTTATTAATTCCCTTGATATTCTGGATTGCTTGTTCTTCCAAATGAATTTTGTTACTATTTTTTCTAGCTCTATAAATTAGTTTTTAAATGCTGGAGAGGATGTGGGCAAATTGGAATACTAATGCATTGTTGGTGGAGTTGTGAAATGATCCAAACACCTCTGCCAGTAGCAAGCAGTTTTGATGACTGCTGATGTATAATACAGATTAAGATCTGGCATGGCTAGTCTACCTTCCCTAGAATTTCTTTTCATTAATTCCCTTGATATTCTAGACCATTTGTTCTTCCAAATAAATTTCGTTATTATTTTGTCTAACTCTAGAAAGTAGTTTTTTGGTAAATTGATTGGTATGGCACTAAATATATAGTTTAGATGGGGTAAAATTGTCATTTTTATTATATTAGCTTGACAAAGCCACGAGAAATTGATATTTTTCCAACTATTTAGGTCTGATTTCATTTGTGTGAGAAGTGTTTTGTAGTTGTGATCATATAGATTCTGGGTTTGTTTTGGCAAGTAGATCCCCAAATATTTTATAATGTCTACAGTGACTTTAAATGGGATTTCTCTTTCTATGTCTTGCTGTTGAGTTTCATTAGAGATGTACAGGAATGCTGAGGATTTATATGGGTTTATTTTATATCCTGCAACTTTGCCAAATTTACTTATTGTCTCAAGTAATTTTTTACTTGATTCTCTAGGATTCTCTAAGTATATCATCATAGCATCTGCAAAGAGTGATATCTTGGTCACTTCTTTGCCTAATTTGATTCCTTTGATTTCATTTTCTTCTCTAATTGCTACTGCTAGTGTTTCTAGTACCAGATTGAATAAGTGGGGTGATAGTGGACACCCTTGTTTCACTCCTGATCTTTTTGGAAAGGCTTCTAGTTTATCCCCTTTGCATATAATACTTGCTGATCATTTTAAATGGATGCTATCAACTATTTTAAGGAAGGCTCCATTTATTCCTATACTTTCTAGTGTTTTTAATAGGAATGGATGTTGTACTTTGTCAAAAGCCTTTTCTACATCTATTGAGATGATCATGTAGTTTCTGCTAGTTTTCTTGTTGATATGTTCAATTATACTGATGGTTTTCCTGATATAAAACCATCATTGCATTCCTGGAATGAATCCTACCTGATCAGGGTGTATTATTTTTGTGATAAGTTGTTGGAGTCTTTTGGCTAATATTTTATTTAAAATTTTTGTGTCTAAATTCATGAGGGAAATTGGTCTATAATTTTCTTTCTCTGTTTTATCTCTTCCTGATTTAGGAATCAGTACCATATTTGTGTCATAGAAAGAGTTTGGTAAAGAGTTTGTCCTTCTTCACTAATTTTCCCAAATAGTTTGTAGAGTATTGGAATCAATTGTTCTTTAAATGTTTGATAGAATTCACTAGTAAACCCATCTGGCCCTGAAGATTTTTTCCTAGGGAGTTCATTGATGGCTTCTTTGATTTCTTTTTCTGAGATGGGGTTATTTAGGTAATTCACTTCCTCTTCACTTAATCTGAGCAACTTGTGATTTTGTAAATATTCATCCATTTCACTAAGATTGTCATATTTATGTGCATACAATTGGGAAAAATAATTCTTCATTATTTTTTATTTCCTCTTCATTGGAGGTAGATTCACCCTTTTTATCTTTGATACTCATAATTTGGTTTTCTTCTCTCTTTTTTTTATCATATTGACTAAGTGTCTATCAATTTTGTTGATTTTTTCATAAAACCAGCTCTTAGTTTTATTTATTAATTCAATAGTTTTCTTAATTTCAATTTTATTAATCTCACCTTTGGTTTTCAATATTTCTAATTTAGTGCTAAATTGGGGATTTTCAATTTGTTCTTTTTCTAGCTTTTTAATTGCATGGCCAATTCATTGACCTCCCTTCTCTCTGCTTTAATTAAGTATACACTCAGGGATACAAAACTTCCCCTAAGAACAGCCTTTAATGCATCCCACAAATTTTGGTATGTCTTCTCATTATTGTCTTTCTTTTGAATGAAGTTATGGATTGTTTCTATAATTTCTTCTTTGACCCAGTCATTCTTTAGGATTAAATTGTTTAATTTCCAATTACTTTTTAGTATATCTTCACATTGACCTTTATTGTATATAATTTTTATTGCATCATGATGTGAGATGCATTTAGTATTTCTGCCTTTCTACACTGAATTGTGAGGTTTTATGCCCTAGTACATGGTCAGTTTTTGTGTATGTGCCACGTAGTGCTGAGAAGGTATATTCCTTTATATCCCCATTCATTTTTTCTCCAGAGATCTATCATATGTACCCTCTCTAAAATTCTATTGACCTTCTTAATTTCTTTCTTGTTTATTTTGAGGTTAGATTTATCAAGTTCAGAGAGGGGGAGATTAAGGTTCCCCACTAATATAGTTTTGCTATCTATTTCTTCTTCTAATTCCTTTAACTTCTCCTCTAGGAATGTGGACACTATACCACTAGGTGCATATATGTTAAGTAATGATATTTCTTCATTCTTGATGGTGCCTTTAAGCAGGATATAGTTTCCTTCCTTATCTCTTTTAATTGGATCTAGTTTTGCTTTTGCTTTATTTGAGATAAGGATTGCTACTCCTGATTTTCTTTCTTTCTTTCTTTCTTTCTTTCTTTCTTTCTTTCTTTCTTTCTTTCTTTCTTTCTTTCTTTCTTTCTTCATTTATCCATTTATTTATTTATCTTTTTATCTCTTTATTTGTTTATTTATTTTTACTTTAGCTGAGGCACAATATATTCTACTCCAGCTTTTTACCTTTACCCTGTGGATATTCCTTTGTTTCAAATGTGTTTCTTGTAGAAAGCAGATTTTAGGATTATGAATTTTAATCCATTCTGCTATCCTCCTCTGTTTTATGTGAGAGTTGATCCCATTTACATTCACAGTAATGATTACTATCTCTCTCTTTCTCTCCCTCATATTTCCTCCCGTGCTTATGTTTTTGTTGCTTTCTTCTCCCTTCCCCTCTTTAAGGGTGTTCCTTTTGACTACCACCTCCCTCAGTGTTCCCTCCCTATGACACCCCCTTCTTTACCTACCTTCTCCCCTTACAACTATTTCCCTCCCTTTTAATACCCCTCTTATTATCCCCCCCCCTTACCATCCTACTGCCTATAGGACACAATAGATTTTTATACTCATCAGAGGATGTTATTCCCCCTTTGATCTGAAACCAACAGAGTAAATGTAATACAGTGCTCCTCTCCCTCCCTTCATTCTATTTAATGAGTTTTTGCGTCTTTTCACATTAAAATCTTAAACTTAACTGATTATGTTGATCCCTCTTTGAACCAGAACCTGTGAGAAAAATGTTCAAATGATGTTCCTCTCCCTCTTTCCTTCCCCTCTATTATAATGTGTTTTTATGCCTCTTCATATGGCATAATTTATCTTTTTCTGTCTCGTTCCTTCCTTTTATCCCATTACAATCTCTTTGTACCCCTTAATAAGTTTATTTTTTTTTCATCAGAAGTTCATTTATACCCAAACTCTCTATCTATGTATATCTATTTTAAAGGTCGTGATAATCAATAAATTTCAATGTTCAATTTCAAAATTTAATACATATAGATAGATAGATAGATAGATAGATAGATAGATAGATAGATATAGATAGATAGATAGACAGATAGATAGATAGATAGATAGATAAACACTTTGCTATTATTGCATCCCAAGTTGTGTGCATGTGTGTTTGTGAGTGTGCATGTGTGCATGTGTGGGTGTGTACTTTTCCTTGTTTACCTTTTTATGTCTTTCTTGAGTCTTAATTGGAGATCAAATTTTCCATTGAGCTTTGGCTTTTTCTTCAGGAAAGTCTGGAAATCCCTTATATCATTAAATGACCATCTCCTTGCCTGAAAGAATATGCTCAGTTTTGCTGGGTAGTTAATACTTGGTTGCAGTCTTAACTCTTTTGCCTTACAAAATATCAAATTCCAATTCCTCCGATCTTTTGATGTGGAAGCTGCTAGGTCCTATGTAATCCTGACTGTAGTTCCAAGATATTTGAATTGTTTCTTTTTGGCTGCTTGCAATATTTTCTCTTTAATCTTGTAATTCTGCAATTTGGCTACTATTTTTCTGAGTTTTCAATTTGGGATCTCTTTTAGGGGGAGACAGGTGAATTCTTTCAATAACCATTTTACCTTCTGCTTCTAGGACTTCAGGACAGTTTTTTGGATAATCTCTTAGAGGATGTTGTCCCTACTGCTTTTTCATCATGGCTTTCCAATAGACCAATAATTCTTAAGTTATCTTTCCTGGATCTGTTCTCCAGGTCAGTTGTTTTTACAGTGATATAATTTACCCTTTCTTCCAGTTTTTCAATCTTCATGTTTTGTTTGATGCACTCGGTGCATCATAGAGTCCTAAGTTTCAATTTGACTGATTCTAATTTTTAGTGAAATATTTTCTTTGGTTAGTTCTTGAAGGTCCTTTTTTTTGCCTTTTGGAGGGCAATTGGGGTTAAGTAATTTGCCCAAGGTCACACGGCTAGGTTTTTGTTTGTGTGTGTGTTGTGTCAGAGGCCAGATCCGAACTCAGGTCCCTCTGACTCCAGGGCCGAGGCTGTGCCACCTAGCTGCCCGGAAGGTCTTTTTTTTTAGGGAGGTATTTTCTCCAATTAGTTCACAAATTTTACTTTTTAAGGATTTGTTTTCTTCAGTGAGGCTTTTTTTCCAATTTTGTCACTATAGATTTAAATTTATCTTCTACATCCCTAATTTTGCTTTTAAAATATTTCTTGAGCTTTTCCCAGAATGCTTTTTGGGCTTGAGACCAGTCCATATTTCCAACTGTGGTCTCAGATGTGGACACAGAGTCCATGGTGTCTCCTGAAAGTGATTCTTCTCATTCAGAATAATAGGACTATATTGTCCTTGGTGTTGCCTTTGCAAGTTGCTTCTGGCCCATTGTAATGGCCTATTTCCTCTCCTTTCAAGTGTATTTCTGCTTTTGGGGTATAGAGGGCTCTGACCCAAGCTTCTGAGGCTGGGAGTTAGGTGCCTGGTTATTGGTTTTGTGTGCAGTAGCCTCTGGGTGTCTAGAATGAGGTCAAGGTTTCCCTTGAATTACCCTGAGGCTCACAGAGTAATCTGTGAGGCATGGTCTGGCCACTTCAGATTTCTGCTTCTATGCACCTGGGCTACAATTCAGGCAGGCTTTTGCTGTTCAGGTGAGGTGGAGCTTGTTGGGACCCCTCTTGCTCTTCACTTCAGACTCCTTACTGACTCACTTACACCCTTTCTCAGTGACTCCTAAGCCTAAGGCTATTTCTGCTATTTCAAGATTTTACTCTTGGTGGGATGTTTATCTCTGGGTTTTCTTAGTTGTGGAGGGGAAATCAGAGCAACCAGAGTTTACTTTGCCATCCTGGCCCCTGGAAAATCAGACAGTTGATTTTTTCCAGGCTGGGGGCTGGTAGCCCCAAGAGAAACTGGTGTCTCTGCTGCAGGCACTGAGCTTTCTCTTACCCAGCTCTGATAGATGCTCCTGTCCCTTGGTGAGAAGCTGGTGAGACAGCTGTGAATCGCCCTTAGGGTGGGTGAGTCTGCTGGTTGAGGCTGCTTTTCACTCTGCTGTAGTCAGTTCTCTATTCCAGGCTGGTGCAGCCCCCATATGCTAACTCTGCCCCCATCCCATGTGGAAACTTTCCTGGGCTGTATTCTGCCATGCTCCATCTCCCAGTGGATTCTGACACTCCAAAGTCCATTCAGATTCACTTTTTAAAGTTTAGTGACAGGGTTCACAGAGGAGCTTAGAAAAGATACTGCTCACTTCTCAAAATTTTCAATGCTATCTATCTTCCTTAAAAAAAAAAAATTTAGTATCAACTAATGAAAAATTACTTTTCATTGGTACTGTGCTATCACTGTCAAAGTTCAGGGACATAGCTTTTCCTAATAGAACTTCTTAGATTCTTCCTCCTAGACTATATTTGAAATTTTTAGGTTCTGGGAGAAATGGAACTGTTGCCACTGAATATCATGATTTGGATTGACCTTTTGACTTCAGTTTCATAGATCTCAAGAATAATGATCTCCAGTCATTTTGTATATACATGTACATATATATACACATATATGTATGTATGTATATATACATATATATGCATATATGTATACACACAGCACAAAATCAAATACTCAAGGTCTTTATCTAGTGAAAAAACAAGACAAAAACTTAATAATATAAAAATTTAAATCAAATGAAATAGGAGAAAAGACTAAATAAATGAAGTTTACTGTGTTTTGACTTGTGACAGCTTTAATTTTCTCCATTCTCTCAAACTATCCTCAGCTCTTTTGAAATCAAATCTCATTGGAAATAAAAGTCAAAAAAAAAACTGCATGATAATTTTGCTTTTTAACAACAGAGCCCAGGTAAGAGACTTTCTTGGATGTCAGACTAATCTTATCTCCCTGGAATAGCCAGAAACAACTTCATCCTAAAGCAAAGCCTGTCTTCCATTATTCTCCCTTCTCATATAGATACAGACATTTCTTCTCTAACCTCTCTACTTTCATTTTCCTCTGAGATCTTGAGGTGCCTTCACTTCAATATTATGTTGAAAGTATCTGGTAATATCCTTCTTCAACATAAACTTTGTCCAATCAAGCTTGATACTGTGCTCAAGAAACTTGATCTTTCAAGGAAATCTAATTATTTTAAACCACAATCAGTAAAGGATAAATGATATTAAATGAATACATTAGTAATACAGACACATATATTATATATCCAT
>WOXC01005814.1:0-30926 GCA_011680675.1 Gymnobelideus leadbeateri | reverse complement strand
CCCTACTGAGAAGACAAGCAATTCAATATAGGTTGTACATGTGTAGCTATGCAAAACATTTCCATAGTGGATATATTGTGAAAGATTGACTATATTTCCCTCCATCCTATCCTGCCCCCTACTTGTTCTGTTCTCTACTTTGACCCTGTCCCTTTTCAAAAGTGTGTGCTTCCAATTTCCATCTCCCCCACCTTGCCCTCCCCTCCATCATCACCCCCTCTCATCCCCTTTCCCCCTACTGTCCTGTAGGGTGAGATACCCTATTTAGTGTATATGTCATCCCCTCCCTAAGCCAAATTCAATGAGAGTAAAGTTGACCCATTCCTTTTTGCCTTCCTGTTCTTCCCCTCTGTTGTAACAGTTTTCTCTTGCCTCTTTTATATAAGATAATTTATGCCATTCTGTCATTCCCCATCTCCTCTCATTATATTCCTCTCTCACCTCTCAATTTCACCTTTTAAGTACCATCCCTTCCTATTCAGTTGATCCTGTATCCTCTGTCTATGTATACATGTACATATACATACACATACTTAAATATGTATTCATACACCCACATACCCTCCTATATAGACATCTGTATGTATACACATATATGTATGTATACATATGTACACACACACATACACACACATATATATGTGTATATATATGTGTGTGTGTATATATGTGTGTGTATACATATATATATATATATATATATATAATATATGTATACACACATTTATATTCCCTTCAACTATTCTCATACTGAGAAAAGTTTCATAGTTACAATGATCATTTTTCCATGTAGGAATGTAAATAGTTTGACTTTGTTAAATTCCTTATGATTTATTTTCCCTGTTTACCTTCTCATGCTTCTCTTGCTTCTTGTTTCTGAATGTCAAATTTTCTATTCAACTCTGGCTTTTTCATCAAGAATGCTTGAAAGCCCTCTATTTCATTGAATGACCATATTTCCCCTGAAACATGATACTCACTTTTGCTGGGTAGGTGATTCTTGGTTTTAATCCCAGCTCCTTTGACCTCTGGAATATAATTTTCCAAGCCCTTCAATCTCTCAATGTAGAAGCTGCCAGATCCTGTGTTATCCTGATTCTGTTTCGATAATATTCAAATTGTTTCTTCTTGGCTGCTTGTAATATTTTCTCCTTGATCTGGGAACTCAGGAACCTGGCAATAATATTCCTAGGAGTTTTCTTTTTGGGATCTTTTTCAAGAGGTGATGGGTGGATTCTTTCAACCTCTATTTTGCCCTCTGGCTCTAAAACATCAGGGCAATTTTCCTTGAGAATTTCTTGAAGGATGATTTCTAGGTTATTTTTTTGATCAAGGCTTTCAAGTAGTCCAATAATTTTTAAATTATCTCTCCTGGATCTATTTTCCAGGTCAGTGGTTTTCCCAATGAGATATTTCACACTGCCTTCTATTTTTTCATTTGTTTAAATCTATTTAATAGAATCTTGATTTCTCATCAAGTCACTAGCTTCCATTTGCTCCAGTCTAATTCTGAAGGAATGATTCTCTTCAGTGAGCTTTTGAGATTCTTTTTCCATCTGGCAAATTTGGCCTTTTAAGGCATTCTTCTCCTCATTGGCTTTTGGGGCCTCTTTTGCCATTTGATTTAGTCTATTTTTTAAGGTATTATTTTCTTCAGTCAGGTTGTGGACTCTCTTTTTCTGGTTTTCTTGCATCATTCCCATTTCTCTTCCCAATTTTTCTTCCACTTCTCTTATTTGGTTTTCAAAATCCTTTTTAAGTTCCTCTATGGCCTGTAACCATTTCATATTTTTCTTGGAAGCTTTTGGTGCAAGAGTTATGACTTCACTGTCTTCCTCCTGTTCCATGTTTTGATTCTTTTTGTCCCCCAAAAAGGAATCGAAAGTTGGATTGTTCTACTTGCTTTGCTTCCTTTGCTTGCTCAAATTGCCACTCTTTTACTTGACTTTTTGAGCTTTTTGCCACAGTAGAACTTTGCTTCTAGGGAGGAGAGCTTTGTCCCAAGTTTCTAGGGTTTTCTCAGCTGCTGGAGCTATTAGTTAGTTTCTGAAGCCTCTATACGCTCTGATACCTGGTCACCCACCCCTGGACCTCCACCCTAGACAGCAATCCCAATCCAAGCAGCTTAAAGCAAGAGTAATTACCCCTCAGAATAGCTGCTTCGTCCCACTGCAATCTTCAGGCCAGGAGCTCTGAAGCAGCCATGTGGCAGCAGCTGCTGCTGATCCTCAGCCATTTCCCCCTCTGAGGGGCAGAGGCCAGACCACACTTCTGGACGCCCTCTTCCCAAAGTCCTCTGACCTTTTACTTTGTCTTTGGCATTTATGGTTTGATAATTCTGGAAACTGCCACAGCTGCTGGTGATCCACTCTCCTGAAGTCCTTCTAGCCAAGGCTGGTTGGGCTGCCCTGAGGCTAAAAACATGTGCTTATTCGTGGCTCGGCTCTGCTCCCAGTGTGCTGCGCTGAACCCTTCCTCTTTGCCTGCTGGGCTATATTCAGTGGGAGGTTTGTTTCTCTCTGTCACTTTGTGGGCTCTGTAGCCCTAAAGTTTGTTTGGAGTAATTTTTATTGGTATTTGAGGTGGTTATGGGTGGAGTGCAGGGAGTTTTCCTGCTTTTACACCTCCATTTTGACTCCTCCCCTATCTTGTGCTTTTCTAAGGAGAAGGAAATCTATGAAGGAGTTGCTGCAGCTATACCTGTGACTGAAAGACTCTCTATAATATGCCAGATACTAATCTCTCTCATGCAGAAATTGTAACTTTTTTATGGGTGTGTTGTGTTGTTTTACTTGTTTTGTTTGTTAAATATGATTATAATTACTAAAAATAAAGGTTTGGTGTGACGACTAGAGTTATTCGTGGTTTTTCAAATTGATGGGGGTCCTGTACCCCTAAGCCCAATGAATATCCAGGGATGACTCTCTCTCTCCTTACACACACACACACACACACACACACACACACACACACACACACACACAGTTAGGATATTTTTTTTGAACATAAATCTCTCTCTTTACATTTAAACTTCTTAATTATGTGGTTGAAGTATTCCTCACTGTATTCCAAAATCCTCAGGTGGTTACCAGTGCTGTTACCATCATTATCAACAATACATTATTGAATACCTACTAGGGGTATTATGCTCATAATACAATTCTTGAAAGGAGATAGAGCTTTCTCAGATAGCTTTTCACTCAGTGATTTAAAATAGTACAATTGCACTTTGTCAATGGGACCTCATGAGCATAACTTGGAGAAAGTGCTTTTACAGTATCATTATAGATATAAAGGAAAGTCAAGCCAAAACAGGTCAACAATCATTTATTAAGCACCTATGATATACCAGGCACCGTGATAAGTGCAAAGAAAAGAAAAGCATGCCCTCAATGTCATACAGTCTAATGGGGGGAGATTACATACTAACAACAATGTACAAACAAGGTATATGTATTCTAGAACTCCTTTGAAACATACATTCATGTTAGCCCATGTAAGCGGAGATAAAGAATAAACCCCTAGATTCCTACTGGAATTTTTGGCTTTATGTAGTGGGCAAAATACTGAGCTAAATTTCCGTCATCCTTTTTACACTTTTGCAGAATATATCCTTGATCCCAAGGAAAAACTTCAGTGATTGAAGGAAATGACCAGCATGCTAACATTTAGTAATTTAATACCCACCACCCCTTCATGTTGCTTCAATATACTGTGGTGGTATATTGAAAAAGATGACTCTACAGGAGAAAAACAATTTAAAATTCTATTTAATATGCTTCTCAATTATTTTAATGAAGGTAAGAGCTTTCCATGATCATACTCGGTGCTTAATTAATATATGTTTTTCTTTTTTAGATTGATTTCAATTTGACAGCCATGGATTATACCAGTGAATTGCCTACACTATTGCAACAGTCACCTACTTGGTTTTCCTGTTTCAGATCTCTTTCCTCTCCCATTAATCTTCCACCCAGCTGTCAAAATGGTTTTCCTTTGAGCAGTCACCCTTTCCTCCCCCACCCTCAAGTCCATAAACTCCAATGGCTCCCTATAACTTCGATTTGACATATAAAACTTCATACCTACCTTCCCAGACTTATTATATCTCCATGAGCTGTATAGTCCAGCCAAACTGGTCCTGCATGGTAATCTATCTTCTATTGATGTTTCTTTGCAGACAACCTACCTCCCATGCATGTAACCTGATTCCTCCTTGCTCCCTTCTCTTAAAGTCCCTAGAAAGCTCAGTTCAAGTACCACATTCAAGTACCACATTCCACTTTCCTGAACCCCCAAACTACTGGCACCCTACCCCAACCCCTATTACTTTGTGTTTATCTTGTATACATTTGCATATACTTGACTATGTTGTTTTCCTCCATATATACCACATGAGGGGCAGAAAGATTGCTCATTAGATAGAATTCTGGGCTTGGAGTCAGGAAGACCAGAGTTCAAATCTAGCCTCAGATACTTATTGGCTGTTGGAGTCTGGGATAGTCACTTAACATCTGTCTGTTTCAGTTCCTTCCAGTATAAAATGGGAAAATAATTGTGTCTACCTCCCATGGTTATTGCAAAGATCAAATGAGGTATCTGTAGAAGCACTTAGTACGTGCCTGGAGCATAGTAGGTGCTTAATAAATTTTCGTTTCTTTCCTAAGGATGGCTCAGAGATTCACTGACACTAGTGGGATGATGAGAAAAATGACGAATAACATTGTAGTCATCTGGAAAGTGCTGCCCCAGCCAGAGACTGTGGGCTATCAGAACTAATTGTTTTTGATAAGCACAGAGCCAAAACCGGCAATGTAACAATGCTGCCGTGTCACTTGAGACATTTATAATTAAACTGGTCCAAGCACTCAGGCACATTATTAGAATTTTACTGCGTTACCCTGCAGGATACGACAGACCTGATAATTCTCAATAAAAGGATACATTTTAACAAAATGTTAACTCGTCCCTGCTGCAGCTCTCACTGTAGGCTGAGCTGGAGCGCCCGTCATCAGTAGGCACAGCAGGGCCGGGCATAGTCTGGTTCATCCTCTTGGGTCACATTCCATTACTTGATGCCAGGTAATTTTTCATCACACAGTCAAGCACTTTTCAGTGTCCTTAATGTATTTTCATATTGTATTCATTATTGAGATGGGAAGGTCTTGATTTGTTTTGATTGTGCCATTCTATTTGGTACTTTGAAGTGACTATTGTTTCTCATGCTTCAATATTTTAATTTTTCACCAGGATGCATTCTTCCTCTGTTGTTGCAGAGGATAACCCCTCTAATGCTTTAAAAGATGTCTTCATGGGTTGTTGTAGATGAAAAAAAATTCATATGGTGTTCAGCTTTCTGTTGTAGGGCTTCTCCAAACTTAATTGGGTTGGTCCTCAGAAGACAAATAACCTTACACTGGGCCTGTCCTTAAAGCCTTTTATTTTCTTTTTTTCTCAATGAAAAGGTATTTATTTTCTCTCCTTCCCCCTATTCTCCTACCATTTGAAAAGAACAAGAAAAACATTGTAAACCAATATGCATAATTAGGCAAAACAAATCCACACATTGGCCATGTCCAAAAATATGTGTCTCCCTCTGCCTCTTGAGTCCAATCATGGCTCTGCCAGGATGCTTCATCTTGGAAACCTGGCTGGTCACTGCATTGATCATTCTTTCAAAGGTTTTTTTTGGCTTCATAATGTTGTTACTGTATTAAATTGTTCTCTTGGTTCTGCTCACTTCACTCTGAATTAGTTCATACAAGTATTCCCAGGTTTTACTGAAACCATCCCTTTTGTCATTTCTTATATCATGATGGTACTACTTGAAGTCTTTTCAATTTTGTTAAGATGCCATAGTTTATAGCCTTATGGCATAGCGTTTGAGAATTCAGGGTCATCTTCACACCATGAGCCAAAGGAGTCGTACTTTAGAGAAGGCATAGATAGGTAGCGGGGTGTAGCATAAAGAACCCTGGAGTTTGAGTCAGACTATCTCGGTTCAGATCCTCCTTCTGAGGCGTCCTCTTTGTCTGATGTTGGATAAGTCCCTTAACATTTCTGAGCCTCAATCTCCTCATCTGTAAAGATCGTGTTGGACCAGCAGACTTCTAACATCTCTTCTAGGTCCAAATCTCTCATCCTGGGTTTCTCAGTTCCCACTTAATGTCTTCCCTGGTAAGTAAAGTTGGCTTCTATTCAGTTCAACAAGCATTATTATGTACCTGCTATGTGCAAAATTTAGGTACCGAGGAGATACAAAAACAAAAATGAAACAGTCTTTAAGCTATAGAACTTACAACCGATTGTGGGTGCATAACAAGTGAACAGACAAATAAATCCCAGGTATTTTGGGAAGGGAGAGATCTTAACTCAGGGAATCTACATTCTACTGAAATTGACCCTCAGTCAGTTGGTACTCCTTTCACCCCATTCTTCTTGTCTGCCATTACCCTCTAGCTCATCTTTCTTTCAAAAAAAGTTTTTTTTTTTGCCTTTTGTACAGGGGAGGGCAGGGCAATTGGGGTTAAGTGACTTGCCCAAAGTCACAAGGTTAGTAAGTGTTAAGTGTCTGAGGCTGCATTTGAAGTCAGGTCCTCCTGACTCCAGGGCCAGTGCTCTATTCACTGCACCACCTAGCTGCCCCTAGGCTCCTTTTATTTTGAAGATAAATCTACTTATGCTTTACTACCTTCTTGAAGATTTTCTGGGAAAGGCAACATGGCATGGGAGAAACACGAGGCTGTCATTGGATGAGTATTTCATTTGGAGTTGGAGGGTTCAAATTCTGGCACTGTTGTGACCTGAGCCTTTTTGGGTCTATGTGTCCACATTTGTATATAAGCACTAAGGGGAAGATAAAGGTTAAACACATCTAAATAGGATTTGTTTCTTTAAAGTCCTTGGGGAGGGGATAGCATTACCATAAGCTCCTATGTTTAAGTAAATGTTCCTGTGAGTTAACATCACCACCACCTGTGGGGCTTATCCTTTTCAGGCTTGTGTTTTCCTCAAGAAAGGGCTGTAGGTTATAAGTTATGTTTCATATTTATGCACTAACTTTTTTATGTGTACCTTATATTAATTTAGAGTATATGATTATGGTTTATTTATTTTTAGTCATTTTAGTCATGTCCAACTCTTTGTGACCCCATTTTCTTTGCTTAGATACTGGAGTGGTTTACCATTTCCTTTTTCAGCTTATTTTACAGATGAGGAAACTGAGGCAAAGAACTTAACCCAGTTAAGTGGCTTGCCCAGGCTCATGCTAGTAAGCTTCTATGGCTGGATTTGAACTTATGTCTTCCTGACTCCAGGCTCAGCACTTTTTCTATCCAGTGCCACCTACCTGCCCATGATAATAGTACATCTCTCCTTCTTATGGGAAATCCAAAGGGGATCTTCATTGACTCCTCTTCCTCTGTGTCAGAGAGAAAGAAGGATTGATTGAATTAATGAATGAAAAAGCATTTATTAAGCACTTACTATGTGTCAAACACCATGCTAAGCAATGACACCTTGTGTACTTAAAGGGTTAAATATCTTTGGAAATTTCTATCCATATTGACATTAGTCACACAACAAAGTTGTAAGCAGCTACTTGGTCTTCTGTTATAGACACATGGGTATTCACAAGAATATAAAAGGTATAGGTGGGGCTGGTAGCAAGTGTTCAGAGTTCAGCTGGGAATGAGGAGGATTTTAGGTAATCTCCTTAGTGGGGGTGGTAGCAAGAAGAATCTCAGTGCCAAGCAACCCTGGTAGTTCAAATCTCACCAACATGCACATTAGCACCTTTTATTTTCCCTCTATTTGATCCGTTCTGATTTTGACCATCTTGCAGTGATAAGCCACAAGAGTCCTGGTAGGCAGGAGGTTTAGGGGTTGGGGAAGGTACTTCACCTCAGAAATGTGCTTCCTAACATTCCAACTTGGTCTTCCTTTTCCATGTAGCTCTCAAGACAGAATCTCTTTCAGATTCTCCTCAGAAGCCCCAGCGACAAGTTCAGACAATATCATTCTGGGACAGATTCTACTTAACTATTTCTAGATTCTGATGCCCCTAAGGCAGTCATCAGTTAAAACTGGCCAAGAACATTTTTAAGATAAAGAAATAAAAGCTCTGGGGCAGCTAGGTGGTGCAGTGAATAAGAACACCGGCCCTGGAGTCAAGAGGACCTCAGACACTTAACACTTACTAGCCATGTGACCTTGGGAAAGTCACTTAACCCCAATTGCCTTGCCTTCCCCCCTCCAAAAAGCAAAACAAACAAACAAAAAATACAAAAAACAAAAAATAAAAGCTCTCTGTAGTTATAAGAAAAAAGTGTTTTAAATCACTTTTGAATAGGGAAATACAAATTAAAACAACTCTGAGGTATCACCTCACATCTATCAGATTGGCTGACAGGAAAAGAAAATGACAAATATTGGAGGAGATGTGGGAAAATTGGGATACTAATGCATTATTGGTGAAATTGTGAACAGATCCAACCATTCTGGAGAGCAATTTGGAACTATGCCCGAAGTGCTATGAAACTGGATATATTTTTAGACCTAGTAATATCATGACTAGATCTGTATATGAAAGAAATTGAAAAAAAAAAGGAAAAAGACTTATATATGTGCAAAAGTATTTATAGCAGCTCTTTTTGTGATGGCAAAGAATTGGAAACTGAGAGGATGCCCATGAATTGGGAAATGGCTGAATGAGTTGTGGTATATGATTGTGATAGAAAAAACAAAAAAATACTATTACTATAAGAAATGATGAACAAGATAGTTCCAGAAAAACCTGGAAAGACATATATGAACTGATACAAGTGAAGTAAGCAGAACCAGAAGAATATTGCACACAGTAACAGCAATATTGTATAATGATCAACTGTGAATGACTTAGCTATTCCCAGCAATACAAAGATCCAAAACAAATCCAAAAGACTCATGATGAAAAACGCAATCCAACCCCAGAGAAAGAACTGATGAATACACTAATTTTTCCTTTTTTTTATGGCTTTTTTGTCTATTTTCTTTCAAAACATGACTAATACAGAAATATGTTTTGCATGACAGCACATGTATAATCTATATCAAATTGCTTGCCTTCTCAAGGAGTAGAGAGGGGAGAGAGCGAGAATTTGGAACTCAAAATTAAAAAAGAAGAATGTTAAAAATTGCTTTTATATGTAATTGAGAAAAATAAAGATATTTAAAATAGTAAAATAAAAATATTTTTTAAATGATGGAAAAAAATAAAATATTTCAAAACAGAAATTTTTTTGACAAAGCAGCAAAAGTTAACTATAAAGTGAGGGGGATTTAATCAGACGGCCTCTTAAGTACTACCAATCTGATTGTTTCTTTCTAGTATACTTCTTAAATCCTTAACCACTTCAATTTCAATAAGCATCCACTGAATGCCTATACATGTGTCAGTGTCAGGGTGAGGTGACCACCTTAGCCACAGAATGGAGATTATCTACTCCAACTTCCTCTTTTTATAGGTGTGGAAAACAAGACCCAGAAGACAGGTCAAAGGATTGTCCAATGCTACAAATATAAGTAGCAGAACTGGGATTCAGACCCACGTTCTCTGACTCCCAAAATGGTATTCCTTGCCACTGCATCAAGTTGAATTGAATTTGTTGATGACTTTAGTAATTTTTGTATATTTTTGATAAAATTTGGTACTTTCCACAAGTACTAAGATACACTAAAGGGCAGGAAGATACATTATAAGTTTGCTTTTTAAAAAAATTATATTATTTGGAAACAGAGTGGCAACTAGGTTTTTCAAATATAATGGGCATAGTGGTACATACCTGCAGTCTTTACTACCAGGGAAGCTCTGCCCTGTGAATTGCTTGTGCTCTGGACTTCTGAACTGCAGTAGGGCTAAAGTAAGTTGAGTGTCCAGGATAATTGAGTATCCATGCAATGTCAAGCACCACAGTGGTGAGTCTCCAGGAGTGGCAGGGCATCAGACTGCCTAAAGATGGGCAAACTGGCTCATATTGGAAATTGAGCAGGGCAAAGCTTCAATGCTGGACATTGGCATGTAGTAGGTATGGGGGTTGTAAGGTGCTTCAAGCCTGAGCGTGAGAGGGAGACCTAGTTTCAAGAAATTTTTTTTCAAATAGATATTATCATCCAAAGTTCAAAGAAATTATAATAATAAAGTTTGGTTCCTGTAAGGTAGCTTGGAGATCATCCAATCTGAATATTTTGCAGATAAAAACACTGTGGCTCCTGAAAGGTTGGTGACTTCTCTAACACCTCTTAATTTCAGTGACTTCCCTTTTTAAATTATTTCCTATTTATCCTGTATGTAATTTGCTTTGTATATAATTGCATGTTGTCTACCTCATTAGATTTTAAGCTCCTTGAGGGCAGGAACTGTCTTTTGCTTCTTTTTGTCTCTTCAGTACTTAGCACAGTGCCTGGCACATAAATGTTTACTGAATTGAATTAAATTGAACTTGCCAAAGACACAGAGTTAGCAAGCGACAGAGTGGGATGAGTCCTAGTCTACTATTTTTTTCCTTAAACTAAAATTTGGCTTTTTGGTAGAAGTTAAAAAAATATACATGTATTAAATGACTTTACATTTTCCCATATCTCTTTACTTAGTTTTGTAAACCTTAAAATTTGTGTAAATATTATTATTATTATTATCAACATAGCTGTAGTTGATTGTGGATAACATGTTTCTCTTTTGTTCACTGATGCTTACACTTTACATGTTTGTGTCTGGACTTTCTCTTTTCCATTAAACTGTAACTCTGTAAAGATAAGGACTTTATATTGTGGACTTACTTTGCGGTTGGAGTAAATGAACTTCATCTAAGAAAATGTTTTCTTGAAAACCATTTTTACTCGTTATAAAATCGTTTTAAAAACATATGTATGCAGCTGACGCTGTACTAAGACAAAGTTCTGGAGCAAGAAGAAATTTCAGAGCTCATTTAATACAAGTCTCTGATTTTATAAATAAATAAATTGAGATGAGATCCAGAGATTTGAAGTGACTAAAGTTGTCACAATCTAGTTGTGTTTTTGAAAGGTTTTGTGCAAATCGTGGTTTTGTAATCAAATGGCATCTTCAATAAATATGGGAGGGTTACTGCTATTGTGAATCCAGTTGAAGCTTGAGTGAATACTCCCTAATTTATCTGTTTTGTAAATCTTCATTTTCATACTGCAGGCTTGCTTGACATGGGATACACTGATATTCCTCAGTGATTACCCAGCATCCTTTTCTATGCTCTCATTTGTAACCAGTCTTTGTGTATTAGGTGAGAACGCTCCATTTTGCAGAGTTGCAAGAGTCAACAAATATGAAAGGCAGGAAAAAAAGACATCAAGAATTTAATCTGTGGAATGGATAAGTAATATATCATTACCACAATTAGCACTAGATGCACAATTTTAATTATAGCATAATTTTGATTATGGCATGTGCGTTCACTGCATTTAAAGTCCTGAATGTCGTGTTTGTCAAGGAACACTATTATATCAAGGTTCATATTTTAGTATCCTGTTTTTAGTCTCTTCTGAATAAAGATATAGCTTTGTCCAATTATGCATAATCACTTCCAATTGTATTCCCATTTTCTTATAATAGCAATAGGAGTTCCTTCCAATGTACATCCTTTCAAAGTACATTTCCTAGAAACTTATTAAACTCAGTCCTTTCTTATGAATGATTTTGAATATTTTTCATAAATTTATATGTTGACCCCTGACAGTTTTTCCTCTGAAAACTATATCCTTTGACTATTGGGGAATGGCTCTTGGTTGTGGTTTTTTTTTTTTATTAATGCCAAATGGACAATTATCAGACATAAACCATCTATGGCCATGCTCTTGTGTTCAAACTGCTTCCTTCTAGCTGTCAAAAAAACTATCTTGGATTCCTTGGCTTCTGATTGGGGAACTTTCACCATTTATATTTCAACCAATACCTATGTTATTGTTTCCCCTGCCTAGCTTCAAGTTAGGCTAGCTACTACATTGTACAATCTCCTTCCTCTTCTGCTCCTCTTTTCCAAATATTCAAGTCAACAATACTACTTCTAGAAAGGATGTGTCAATCAATTATTCTGTGACTCCACTCACCATCCCTTTGATTTTTTCTTACTAAGACTCCCTTTCCTACCTATCACTCTTTGTGTTTCTTTTTAACCTATTAGAATATGAGCTCTTTGAAGCCAAAGACTGTCTTACTTTTTCTCTTTGTATCTACAGTGCTTTGCACAGTGCTTGTCACATAATTAGAATTTTAAAAATGCCATTTTCCTTAGTTTTTCATTGATGTTTCCCAATGGATAGTTTTCCTTCTTAGTCTTGCTACATTGATTTTGTTTGTGTAAAAGATTTTTAATTTTATATGAGTGAAATCGCCCATTTTATCTTTTATGTTTACAGCCCCTGCTTCGGTAACAATTCTCTCCCTAACCATGGATTTGAAAGGTATCGCCTTCCATTAGGTTCTTTCATTCTATTCCACTAATCTATTTTTTATGCTATCTTTTATGTGTAGGTTATGTATTCATTTGGCGCTTGTTGTAGCATAACTTCCCTGTTTCTCTTGAGGGCAGCACCATTCTTATAGCCACCTATGTTCACTCTACTTTTGAACTCTACTTTTCCTTATTCTCACATCTACTTTTGAACTCTACTTTTCCTTATTCTCACATCCAATCAGTTATTAAGTCTTTCTGAGTCTGCCTCCAAAATATATGTCATATCTTGTTCCTGATTCTCCATTCATACAACCACCACTCTGGTCTAGGCCTTCGTCTTTTGCCTAGATTATTGCAATTACCTTCTAATTTGTCTCCCTGCTTCAAATCTCGCTTGTTTCCATCTTCACCCTCAAGCTCAGTTGCTAGGTCTTATGGAAAGCAGATTTTGATTCATATGCTCTCTAGTACTAATACCCTTCCCCCCCCAAATTGCTTTGATATATTTTGTCTTTAATTATATGTACATGTTTTCCCTAGTAGTATGTAGTTCCTTGTGGTCAAGAACTGTTTCATTTTTGTCATTGTATCCCCTTTCCTACCTTGAACATTAAATGCTGGTTGAATGAATTAATGAAATGAATGGTATAAGATTTTTGACCAAACCTAATTCCTATCAAACCGCTATGCCAGTTCTTCAAAAAACATATTTAAAATAAATTCCCAAATCTATTAAAATGTCCATGTCTCAAAGAACTATGAACAATCTAACCCCATCACTGCAGGATTACTGCATGTTAGATTTGATGAAGATAGGGAAATATAGGGTCTTTTGCTTTGCTCTGCCCCAAATAAATAGTCAACAGAACTGAACAGAATGGTGAGTGTGTTGTATATTGGTATCATAACTTGCTGGCAAGAAATTGGGTAGAGGGTATCATGAATGACATTTTTCAGAAAAGGAGTTGTATTGGTCAACTGATAAGAATGAGGGATGGTGGGACAGCTCAGGTGGCACCTTTGTACCTTTGATATATGTCATCTAATCAAAAAATACTTATTAAGTGTTCTACTATAGGATTACAAAAGCAAAAATGAAGCTATTTTTATTCCCGTGGAACTTAAATGCTTTTGAGGGAAAACACATATAAAGTTACAAATATATATGGAATATACACACAGTCAATATACGGTATTTTTGGGAAGAGGCTCTAGCAGCTAAGGGAAAAGGAAAGGCCTTCATATAGGAGGTGATACTTGAGGTGATCTTTGAAGGAAGCTAGGAATTCTATGAGATGGTGGTGATGAGAGAGCACATTCCAGCCATGGGGTGGGAGGGAAGCAAAGCCTGTGAAAAAACCTGGAGATGGGAAATGTGATGTGTGTGAGAAACAGTAAGAAGGCTAATTTGACTGAACCATAGAATGCTTTAAGTGGGGTAATGTGTAATAAACCTGAGAAGGTAGATATCATGCAAAGAGCAAGAAGATCTTGGATTTATGAGAACACAGTGATAAAAGTTGCACAAGATAAGATAATATTAGAGGATTGGGATCTATATTGGTAGATCCAATTGGTAGAAATGATATATCCTTTAAATTATCTTTTAAAATTCATATTCTAGGTTCTCTACCTTTGATTACATTTTTCCTTACTTTTGCTTGATTTCTAATGCTCAATTATTATGATTTTTAATTTTTCAGTATTCTTGAAGCTTTTATAACACAGTTATTTCCATTTATATCCCCTTATCTCCCAACTCCAATAAACCTTCCCTTATAACAGAGAAAAATGGCTAAGCAAAACCACTGTACACAGAAAGTTAATCTGGTAATTTATGCAATATTCCATACCCATCATTCTCCATTTATCTAAGGAAAGAAAGAGGTGAGATTGCTTATTTCTTTTCTAGGGCCATCATTGGTCATTGTAATTATAAAACATTTGGCTTTGTTTTAGTAAATTATTTTTGGTGTTAGTGTCCAAACTTTTCTCCTGATTCTACTTACTTCAATTTGTATTGTTTCATTCAAATAGTCCCATATTTTTCTGATTTCCTTACATTTATAATTTCTTATGTTGTAACAACATAGTATGATACTGATATGCCATGGATTGTTCAGCCATTATAATATTGATGAGTACCCACTTTATTTCTAGTCATTTAGTATGACAAAAGTATTGTTATGAATATTGTAGTATATATACATACATACATATATATATATATATATATATATATACATACATATATATATATTGCCTTTCTTCTTGACTTTGAGCTCCTTGGAATAATTGTCTAACAATGATATCACTAGTCTAAGGGCATGGGCAGTTTGGTGCCTTATTTGTATAATTCCAAATGGCTTTCCAGCGTGATTAATTAGACTAATTCATAGCTCCAACAGTAGTATATTCATGTGCTTGCCATCATGCAGTTCCTCCAATAATATTTCCACCTTTTGTCATCATTGTCAATTTGTTGAATATGAGGTGAAACCTCTTCTCTGTTTTGATTTTTATTCCTCTTTTGAGTAGTCATTTAGCCTGATCTTTCATAAGGTTGTTGATAGTTTACAGTTCTTTTGAAAACTATTTGTTCATATCCTTTGATCACGATTCTGTTGGGGAATGGCTCTTGGTCATTTATTTATGTTATTTCGCTATATGGTGGATAGCAGACTTTTATTAGAGATATTTGATTCAAAGATTTTTCTCACTGAGCGGTTTCCTTTCTTATCCTAGCTACACTGATTTTATTCCTGCAAAAGCTTTTTAATTTTATGTAGTTGAAATAGTCTATTTTCTCTTTTATGATCTTCTTTATCTCTCATTTGGTTAAGAATTCTCCCCATAGCCTCTAAGAACTATATCTTTTTTCCCTTAAATTCAAGCCTTTTGTTTTTACATCATTCATTTTTAATAGTCCTTTCCTCAGTAAACCTTGTAGCAGATTAAAACACAAAAGAAGAAAAAAAGTTTAGTAAAAGCAGCAACACATTGTATCTAGCAGTATATGTAATATTCCACACCATTAGTCCACCACCTCTGCAATGAAAGGGGGAGGGGAGAGGCATGTTTTCTAAATTCTTGGCCAAGTTGGTAAGACTCAATTGTCTAAAATTTTGTTTTCTTTTAAGAGAGGATGGAAGAAGTTAAATAGTTTTCTATCATTTCTGGTAAACACAAAGTCCAATTTCCCAAACTTTTGTAAATTCTCTACTTCTTTCCAGAAAGCAACAACCTTGATAATAAAATAATGCTTTAAGTCGACAGGGTCTGGATAGGATCTTTAATGCAGTGCTTTTGGCATCAAACCTCAAACCTTCTTACCTGTTGAGAAAGAACCTGTTCTTAGGATTGTGGGATTTTAGAGCTAGAAAGAACCTTCTGGATCATCCATTTAACAGATAGATAAAATGAGTTTTGGGGAGCCAGAAGTGACTTGGCTAGCGACACATGACTAGTTAGTGACCAAGCCAAAACTAGAATCCGAGTCACTGGTGACCTTTCTATAAATTACCTTACTGAGGCTCTGATATGGATTTAATTCATACACCAAGATTCTGTGCTTTATAAAGAAAGCTTCACAATCAAATCTCTTTTATGCCCTACTTCCTCATCTCCCCCTCTTAGTATCCCTAGCATCTTTCAAAATATGCTTCAACTGCAGCTTCCTACTGAAGACCTGGCCTCATCCCCTTCTGCTGTTGGCATTCTTTACTTCTCGAAATTCCTTTATTCCTTGGCATAATTTGCATTTACTTTTCTGTATATTTGTATTGTTCTGGTAGTACAGTGATCTCCTTGAAGGCAGGGAATTATTTGTTTTTGTCTCTTTATCCTGGCACATAGTGGGTACTCAATAAAGAATGGTTGAGTTGAATTGAATTGGTTTGGTTTTTTCTTTTGAGAACTACAAGTGAACAGCTCCTTCAGACCAACTTGGAGAATAATTTTATCCATGTAAGGCTATCTTACTGAAGCAAGGAAGGGGGTTAGACTCACACCTAAGTGAGTTCATTACACTGTGATGGATTGTAGCAGCTCATCTGAAGGCCCATTATATAAATCATTTAAATAGGTATTCAGACAATTTTTAAAAATTCCCATTAATTACCACAAAGCCAGTAATGATGCCAAGGTTTCAGTTTATCCTCTACATGTGAACACAGACACTTTTAAAAACAGATAATTACTTGATGGACCAGAGTGGCTCATTTGTCACATAAAACCTTTTTATTCTTTATGTTGATGGAAAGAGGATTGTTGACCTGATGGATCCTAATTGATCTTTTACAGCTATTAGGTCTTCAGTACCATACTTCTTAACATGTTGCAGGAGTCAGATGGAGGTTGAGTACTGTCTATTTATATTTAAAAGATTAAAAAAAAACCTACTAAAAGACCCATGACCTGGAGGTGATTTTTCAGTCAGTCAGCAAACTGCTTTTTATAGAGTATGTCGGGTGGTAGAAATGTTGGGGGGAGGGGGAGAAACAAAATTAAAATAGAAATACACGTCCTACTCGGGAGATAGAAGAGAGACTGATCTAATACAGCATCTGGGGAGGATCTAGAGATTAGAACCTGGCAGTTTGGGATAGATAGGATAGGATGCAGAAATCTGCACTTTGCTTAGCAGCAATTTCTCTGGTTAGATCCCATGCTTCTTTTAGTAAGACCACAAAACCAAGGGCATTGCCAGCACTAGGTAAAATTATTGAATAATTTTACTTCCAGTGGTACAGTTCTGTACTCCCTATATCCCTTCCCCACCTAGTCCAGGCAATTTTTTTAAGAGAAGGGAATAAACATTTATTTAATGTCTACTATGTGGCAGGCACTGTGCTTAGTGCTTTACAAATATTATCTCATTGATCCCTTTACAACAGTCATGTGAAGTAGATGCCATTATGATCCCCATTTTAAAGCTGAGAAAAATGAAATAGACAGAAATCAAATGACTTGTCCAAGGTCACATAGGAGTAAGAATCTCTTGTTGTTTCTCCTTTGTTTTTTTGTTTTTTTTTTTTTTGCTTTTTGGAAGGCAATTGGGGTTAAGTGACTTGCCCAAGGTCACACGGCTAGTTTTTGTGTTAAGTGAATGTGGCAGGATTTGAACTCAGGACCTCATGACTCCAGGGCTAGTGCTCTATTCACTGCACCTCCTAGCCACCCCTGTTTTTCCTTTGTTTTTGAAGAAGACCAATGATGCATTGGATTTGCTAATGGGCTGGATTTAGGTGAGGCAGAGTTGAACCGGGTCATCAGTCTCACTCTGTCTTCCATAGTCATCAAAGTCCAGTGGTAAGACAAAAGTCAGGGTGACTGGTGATGGCCCTGGTGACTGGATGACTTTGGCATCATCAATGTCTGATCAAGCTCTAAGCTTTCCCTAGTGCCTGCTTTAGTCTCCTGCATAGTCATTGAATAAATCGTTCTCAACTGCCTGCTTTGTGAGGGGAAGTCATCATATGCTTGGGGTAGACCTCTCTCTAACTCACTGACAGGTTTGAGGCTTGGTGGTTACCCTCAGCCTGGTTCAGCTTGCCTGCTGAGACAGTTTTACTAGGGTGTGACCACTGTGCATGGTACAGTTTCTTGGAATTGCAAGTGAGAGTTGGGTGACTGGATGGACATCAAAGGCGGGTGAGCAGTTCTGGAAAGGGCTCACCAGGTCCTCGCATCAGAGGTGCTTATCCCCTCTGGACACCTAAACACCCCAGGAAGAATCTGAGGCTGGATTTGAACTCAGGGCTTCCTGATTGCTCATTTCTGCTCTCCAGTATCCAAGTCTGGGGTCAAAAAGACTCAGATAAAATGATCCACAGTGAGAGAGAAGTGATGGTTACACAATACATTACTCCTTCTAGGGATATCAGCTTTCTGTCATGATAGAATTTTAGCAAGATGTTGAGGGAGAAATGTTTTTTTTTTTAAAACTAATTCTCTCTAATCTAAACATTAGCACATACTATGTGCAAAGTGTTAGAGGTGCAAAGTGCAGAGTAGCAGCTAGGGAGTCAGAGTGCTTTGGTTCAAATCTCACTTCTGGTACCTACTACCTGTGTGACCTTGGACAAGTTACTTAGCCTCCCTCGTAGCTCCGTTCTGCCATCTATAAGATGAGCTGGCTTGGTCTCTGAGGTTCCTTCTAGCTCTAAATCTGTGACTCCATGAAAAATAGTCTTTCACTTCTAAGAGCTCATGTTTTACTAGGGAGATTCACTGTGGAGATAGTTAAGAAAATAAATGTCAATCTGAGGAGGGAGGGAGTACTAACATGGGCAGGGAATTTCTTGGGACTGACCTAAATGGAATCTTAGAAGGCATTTTCCTGCTCTCACATACGAGGCAGTGAGACATTTTGAAAATAAAATGTGTGTTCATGTCCTTTGCTCATTAAGATTCAATGGCTTTTATCTTAGATATTTGTATCAGTTCTCTATGTACTTTGGATTTCAGGCTTTTTATCAGATATATTTGTTATGAAATCCCCCCCAACCCTCCACCATTAACTGCTTCTTTCTCATATCATTGATTTTGTTTGTAAAAAACTTTTCCATTTTGTATAATTTGAATTATTTTTTATCTTTTCTAATCGTGTCTCTCCTTTGTTTGAGAGGCAGTGGCCTGTGATGCATAGAGAGCTGGTCAAGGATAGTAATCACTCAGTCAGCAGGCAGCTATTAAACTCTTACTGTGTGCTAAGTGTTGGGAGCACAAATAGAGCAGAATGATGACCCCTTCCTTCAAGGAACTTACATGAGAAAAGCGGAAGACAACACATAAATGGCATCTGGAAATGGGAGGAGAGGGGTATCTGATGGTGGGGGGATAGAACACCATAGGAAAAGTAGGGAGTGGAGTCTGGTGAAAAATGAACACTTGGCTTCTTAAATGGAGCTTCTGGGAGGAGCCATTCCCTCAAAGGGAGAGGGGAAATCCTCAGAGCTGAATTCCAGGGCTGGAGTGAGCTTTCTGGGACATTTGGAGGAAGTTTGGAGTGCAACCTGGAAAGGAGTGAAGCCAATAGTAATGTAGCAGGCCCTCCCCACTTCGGACATGCAAAATGGAGGCACATGTAAAGTGGGAGAGTTCTTATAATTTAAGATATACAATGCAGGTTAGGGAGGGGAGATCTAGATGGTAAGCAATACCACACAGACCTGTAGGCAGCAGAAAATGCAGATAGGACCTGTTATGAGGGTCAGGCATATCTAGCTACATACAAACCTGGAAAGAGACCTGGACTAAAGTCTACTACATCCATGCAACATCCTTAGAGAGAGCAAATGATGCCAGATGGAGATGCCCAATGAGCAACAGAATGATGGATCATCAACAGGTGGGAAAAGATTGGTTTAGCAGGGAATTATGGGATCAGGGATGTAAGAAAGGGCTGGAGCCAAAGGGCAACTTGGCACTGAGCTACAATATGGAGGAACAAACTGGGACCTTGCTCTTTTCTGGTATTGCAAATATGGACTATATATTGGATCATCGTGCGTATATGAGAAGGCTGAATGAATGAAAAAGCATTTATTAAGCATTTTCTCTGTGTTGAGCTCTGTGCTAAGTGCTGGGGATATAAATTTAAAAAATAAACAAAGTCTCTATGGTCAGGGAGCTGACATTCTAATAAGGGCAGGGAAGACATTTGAGGGAATGGTTGCCAGGGAGGGCTGTTTTGGACTGGGAAGTCACAAAGATGGGGAGGAGAGTCATAGGACAATTGATTGACATGACCTTTCCAGGAATGGTGGTATTGATTTGATTTCTGTTCTCAAAGCTAGAAGTGGATAAGTGTTGCACTCACAGAGTTTATGGGTAGTAGGATAGCATGAACAAATCTGACAGAGAGCAGCCTGGTGGGTTTGGATCAGGCTAGTTATGGAGAACTCACACCTGTAAGAGTGCAGGGCCCCAGGGAAGGAGCTGGAAGTTAGGCTGGAGGCAGAAAACATGACATAAAAGTGGCTAGAAAGTAGGTTGAGTCTTTAGTGACCCTAAACCACATAGAATAGTGCCATAACTAGGAGGGACTGTTCAGATCTTTATGGGAGTGTGTGAGGCAGGGGGGTGAGAGGAAGAGTTTTTCTTGACCTTCTATATTCTCAGATATGAAGCCTCATTATTTTTATTGTAGAATTAAAACTTTTCTTATGGTTAATACGCTTGTTAGTCTGAGTGCTTGCAGGGGAGTTGAGGGTCCTTTGAGGGAAAAAAATGATCCAGATGCTAATGTCCCTGGGGTAGGGACATGAAGTAGAGATTTTGTGAAAATGGCTCCCCAAATTACACCTTGGTCCTTTTATCAGGAAGGAAAAGTGATACCAATTTTATAAGGAGCATTTATGTAGTGCTTTACTGTTTATGAAACACTTTCCTCATAATACCTCTGCCCAGGAATATAAACATTATCATCCTACATATGAGGAAACAGGCTTAGAGAGGTCAAGCGATTTACCCAGGACTGTGTTTTGGGGAATATCAGAACCAAAATACCCAAGTCTCCTGAATCCAAGTCTTGAATTCTTTCCACTACATGGGATTGTTGAAAGAACAAAGTGCTGACAAATATTTGGTCTTGCACTCTATCTCTGTCCCAAGACTGTTCTTTTAAGGCAGCTTTTATGGTGGCCCCATCTTCATTTAGCAGCATCTGTGCCATTTTTGGTCTGGCCTCACAATAGACAGTTAATAAATATATTGAATTGAACTGAAATACAGGGTATATTTATAGAAACTGTGGGGAAGAGAGCACAAATAAATGACTGGCAAGATGTATTTCAGCTGTCTTTTTTTTTAGATGTCAAAAGACCTCTCAGTTCATGTTATCTTGTATATACGTTGATCAATTTAATTTAGAAAGAAGAAAATGATTTGAAGTTCTGGGGAATGGAACTCTAGGAATAAAGCCCATAGACACACTGGGAAGCCCAGGATAGGTCTTCCCAGTATCAAAGCTAGTGGCAATTTTGTTCCCTGGCTTTTTGAGTAGCACCATTCTGCTGCTGACCCCTAGGTCCCTCAGGCTGGACTCTATTATACATGAGGCCATATTATAAAGAGGGCCTTCTGCTACTTTGGGTAACTTAAGCCTCTTTGGATCATGTCCAAGATGGAACTGTGGGAGATCCAATTTCATGCTATTGCATGTTGTGTAATATCGAGGCTCTGGTATATTGCTGTATTTGTACTAAACCCACAGTGCCCTTTTCCTTTAGAGATGCTCTTAACTTCTGCTCAGCCACTGAAAATGACATGACTCACAGAGAGGAACGTGAAAAATTTTATTTTTCATGACCAAATATCAAAGCCTAAAGCCAGACTCAGTTTTCACCAATACTAACTGAAACATATTTAAGTCCCTTCAAAGCCTTCAGGGGCTAATCAGTGGTGAAAGTGTTGATCTGAGACTGAGGCATTCTGTCATTGCTGTGGGGTCCCTGTAGGACTGCCAACTTTTCCTCTTTTAAGAAAGAAAGGATTTTTTACTTCTGCTTTCTCTTGGGTCATTTCTCTTGTCTCCGTCCTCATGAAGTAACTCATCACCACAAACAAGAACAATTAGAAATAAGAGATTCTAGGGTCTAGTCTGGAGGATTCTGGCTCTGGAGGGGGGTGGCATTTGTGGCTCCCATAGAACGTTCAGAGTTGGGTATGTTGGGTTCTCCTCCTAACTGGCTATACACTAATGGGTAAGTGTTGTTCCTGACTTTTAATTTTCCCATCAGTAGATGCAATATTCCTCTCCCCCCCACCCCAGGGATACAGTAAAGCGTTATTACTAATATGTCTGAAATGTGCTTGGTGCTCCTTAGAGAGAGGGGCTACTGTGTATCCCACAGCAGTGAGGCATATCTGCAGAACAGATGGCTGTAATTGTTTAAAAAAAATGTAACTGTAGTGCTGAACAAACTCTGCTTTTTGTCTCCTCCTGATTTGCGATGTTAGAAGATTTCAATTCTCTAAGAGGAAATGGACCAAATGCACACAGGCACTTGTTAGAAACAAATGGGCATGATTAATTTTTATCTATTTTACACAAGTGGTTCCTTAAGAGTGAAGTGGGTGTTCCCTGGGTATAAAAGAAACAGAGGGTTGAAGTCAGCAATATCATAGAATCTTGGGTCTGGGAATCATGCTGGGAAGTCATTGAGTGCCTTCTCACCTTATCTCTACTTTTCTTCTATACAATCTTGAATTCATACCATATTGTAAGAATGTGAACTCCTTGAGGTAAGAGATTTTTTTTTTGTTCTCTCTTTGTCCCTGGTCCACAGTAGGTGCTTAAGTGTTAATTGACTGACTTCCTTGGCCACATGTTTCAATGTCTCATAGCTCTTTTACCACTTACCAGCTGTGTGACTCCTGAATAAACCACTCAACTTCTCTCAGCCTCAGTTTTTTTCATCTGTAAAATGGGAGTAACAATTGCACCTACCTCTCACAATGACTGTGAAGATAAAATGAAACATGTTTAAAGCACTTCGCAAACTTTAAAGAAATATATAAATGTTACTTACAACAATAGCTTCATCGTCGTCCTCCTCCTCCTTAGAAGAGAAATAACTGGGAAAATCTTTATAACAAGTTTCTTTGATAAAGGAATGATAGCCAAGGTATTGGGCACTGATTTACCTATGTAAGAATAACAGTCATTCCCCAATATGCAAATGACCAGAGGATTTAAATAGTCTGTTCTTAAGAAAAAAGCAATCATTTGAAAAAGTCTATTAAATTACCAATAATAAAAGATTTTCAAATTAAAACAACAATGAAATTATACTTCACACTATTAGATTGGCAAAGAAGATTTTTTAAAAAGGAGGTGGGGAATGTTGATTGTTAGAAAGTATGTGAGAGGACAAGAACATGAATGCCCTGTTTCTGAAGCTGTGAACTGGTCTGAAAAGCAATTTGGAACTACAACCTCCCCCTGCAACAATCAGTAAATTGTACATATCCTTTTACTCAGCAATGCCACTAATAGATCTGTATCTCAAAAATATAAAAGAAAAAGAGAAAAAGCCATAGTACAAAAATATTTACAGCAGCGCTTTTTGTTGCAGCTGAAGAGTAGAAGCAAAGGACTGTCTATCAATTGGGGAATGGTTGAACATTTTATAGTATAGGAACATAATAAAATATTATTGCACCATAAGGTAGAGTCAGAGAAAAGTGAGAAAACTTAGGTTTCTGAAGTGATACACTGCGAAGTGATTAGATTCAGAACTCCCTCTCTCTCTGTACTTGCACATGGGTGCACCCATACATACCCCCCCCCCCCATACATTACAATTTGCTACAGAAAAAACAGCTTTGAAAGACTTAAGAATTCTGATCAATGACCAACCGTGACTCCAAGGGACCATGATGAAAGCATGTTAGTCACTTCCTCACATCAAGTTACAGACTCAGACACACATTTTTGAACATGGCCAAGACATGAATTTGTTATGCTTGACCATTTTAGAGAGAGGTAGAAGAGATTTTAGACAGGGAATAGTGATAGTGATTCCCCATCCCCCAAAAAAATCATAAGGAAAGGAGTGACATTGAAAATCATTGAAAAAAACACACAAAGAAGAGAGAACAAATGTAAGTTTATAGGGAAACAGGCAGGACAGCCTTGAAACTAAACTGGTGAATTTGTATTTAACTTAAAAACCACTTGTATATTGTATATTCAAATTTTCATATAAAATCCTATTTTTTGTTAAACTTTGCATATAAAATGTTTATATTATTGGTGATTATTAAATTCAGAAGAAAAAAAATCCTCCTGTCTTCCCTTAACTTTATTTTTTCCTTAATTTATATTGGTCCTTTAGTTTAGTGCCCATTTCTAAGCCTTTCAAATAATCTCTATTCTTTTCCTCTGGAGATTCTCCAAGCTCATTTCTTTTTTCAGGTGTAGTGCCCCAAGCAAACATGGCACTCTAATAAAAGCCTGATCAATGTTGTTTATAAAGAGAATAGGACCATATAATTCCCATCATCTATCTCCACTTCTAATGCAATCATAAGATCAGTAATTTATAGCTATAAAAAACATTAGAGGCCATCCCATGCAACCCCTTCATAATCCAGACAAGTGACCTGAGGTTCATATATGTTAAGTAACTTGGTTAAGACACATCAGCAGGAAGTGGATGATCTAGGATTTGAAACCAGTTCCTGTGACTCCAAATCCAGGATACTTTCTTCTATGCTTCACTGTCTCTCTCTGATATAAACCATCTCAACTCAATGGCATTTAAAAAACTGCTTAATTTCATTTTCTTAATGTTTTTCTTAATTTATTTTTAGTTTTCAACATTCACTTCCACAATATTTTGAATTCCAAATTTCCTCCCCATCTCTTCCCTCCCTCCTCCCCAAGAGGGCATGCATTCTGATTACCCCTTCCCCCAATCTGTTCTCCCTTCTATCACTATTCACCCCTTTCTCTTTTCCACTTCCCTTCTATTTTCCTGTAGGGCAAGACAGATTTCTATACCCCATTGATGGTATATCTTATTTCCCACCAACTGGCATTTATTAAGCACCTGATTTAAGACTCAATACTAGGTACTAGGAATACAAAGGAAAAATGAAAAAACCCTCACCACTCCCTGTCCTCAAAGAGTTTACAGTCTCATTCAGGATTTACCAACCACCAACCAAAACCCCGCCCTTGCCCTTTAGGAGCCATTGCTCATAAGCCAGGGGCCTCAGCCATTTTACCCAGGGGTCCTCTAGTCATAATGTCTATAGGATTCATAGAGTCCTTTTTGTCATACTTGAGGTTTTATTTCCATATTCCTAAGAACTGTAAATTATAGCCTTACTATCTGAACTTCTGAGAATCTCATGGTCACAGATCTTCAAGATTTATATTATTATTTCACTTACTTTTTAAACACTTGCTTTATATTATTGACACATCTAAAGTAATTTACATTGAGAAAATTTGCTAAAAAGGAATTGCAAAATCACCTTATTAAACTTCTCAGTGGTTTACTGTCATGAGAGAAAGTTTCATGACTGAAGCAAAATGGCAGATCCATGTGTCATTTATTTATATTTGGTTTGAGGTGTTTTCCAAAGAGTAGCTCTGGTTCCAAAGAGTTTACTGGGTCATGATTCCACACGGGACCCTTGTAATATTATGCAAGGCCAATAGAGGGAAGCAGAGAGGAGATTTTTGACAAGGTCTTCAAGATGGTAAATTCTTTCAAATGCCAAAATTATCTGAATCCAAAATTATCAGATGGATAACTAAGAGGAGTAGAGAGAAAAGGAGAGCCTGGGATCCAGCACTTTTAAGGAACAAGGAAATTAAGCACATAATAGGAGAGGGCATCTGGGGCAACAATACCAAGGATCAGAATCAGAGAGAGAAGTGTGAATTACCAGGACAGGTTTATAAGCTCTTGAAAACTGGAATGATGGGGTTCAAGGTATGCTATGCTCGGAGGCAACTAGACCTAACTCTCTTTCTATAGACCTGGATACCTTGTGATGACTTGACTTAGGATGAGTCGTGTGATGTTCCTTCTGATCCTCTAAGGGGTGTTACTTGAACAACCCCTAATATTTAATCCAGATCTGGTTGTTGATATACTTGGCCCTTTGGTTGGGTCGGTTGTAATATCAATTGATAGAAACTTGGGTTCTATGGTGAAAAGAATTTAGGGTCATTTCCCATAGAAAACTATCTACCTTTGGGGAAATAATCACAAAAGTATCCCAAAAAATCCTATTAGATGTAAATTTTGTTATGTTAAGCATTGTCCTTTTCCTGAGGGCGTGATCCAGGAAGTCACTAACACCTGAGTATGAGTTAATTTTTTAGGTTTATTTCCTCTATAGTAGGAAAGGCACTGAATGGCATGAAAATTCTGGTTGCCTGGGAGGATTGGAAAAGTGAAATAGAGGATAGGAGGAAAGGGTGTAGAAAAGGGAGGTATGGCTTGCTAAAAAAACAAAAAAACAAAATAAACTATATTAGCTTCTCAATTTTGCCCAAGGCTGATCTTGATACTGGGAGGGTAATGAAAACACATGAAGATTTCACTGGGGATAAGTCAGAAAACTTGCATGTTTTCCTCTCTTGACCCTACTCAATTCTTTACCTGTTTCTTTCTCTGGGATGGGACTAGATAATATCATATTTTAGGATCTTATAAAATATATCCTGAGCAGAGCGGCTCTTTTTGTGAGTTTGCAGTTTTTCTGCCCGATACCTTTGAGAGTTAAGGGTTCAAGGTTGAGAGAAAAGTTAAATGTTTGTGGTTAAGGAATAGTAAGTCTTCCTGTACTTTAGGGTGCTTGCTTATGGACAGAGCAAGCGATCATGGGATTTGCAATCTATGGATAACCAAGAGAAATATGTACATATCACAGACCAAAACTAAATGTGGCCTTACTGTATTTGCTTTGATTTTGATAATATAGTAATTTGAAATTATTTTAATTGTTATTTTGCGAGCAGCTAGGTGGAACAGTGGATAGAATTCTGGACTCTATATGGAAGTTGGGAAGACTTGAGCTAAAATCTGGCTGCAGATACTTACTAACTGCAACCCTGGACAAGTCACTTAACCTTGTTTGCCTCAGTTCTTCATCTGTCAAATGAGCTAGAGAGTGAAATGATAAATCACTCCAGTATCTTTGCCAAGTAAACCTTAAATGGGGTCATAAAGAGTCAGACGTGACTGAAAATGACTAAACAGCAACAAAATTGTTTTTCATTTTTATTTTGAGATGATAATTTACTATTATTATTTACCTTTTAGACTTTTAAAGCATCATCGGGATGCTAGAAGTTATGCAGAGCACAGAAAGAGGTAAAGTTCATCTCCAGTCAGGCATTATTGATTTATAAGATGAAAATTCAAAAGAGGAACAAAAATGTGGTTCACAGATGATCGCAGATTAATTCTACCTACAAAGCCATGTTTCAGTTTATTAACACATTGCCTGTTAATTAAGGTAAATTTTGAAACACTAATAAGAAATATTCTTTGCACAAACTATATTTTTGGGTACTCTTCCTCATGTACTTTTTATTCCAGCCATCAGGTCTTCCTGCTATTCCTCATATATGGCATTTTATCTCTTGCCTTTTATGCATTTGCATAGCTTTTCCCACCTGCTAAGAATGTTCTCCTGTTCAACTCCACCCCATGGACTCCCCAGGTTCTTTCAAGTCTCAGCTTAGGTGCCATTTCCATTGCAAGGTCTTTCCTGATAATTTGTTGTTGTTTGTTCTTCATTCTCAAGGAGGACTATAACATCAGAAAGGTGATACCATGACATTCAAATGGATTGTATTTAAGTGAGGCAGGGCTGTGCAAAGATACCTGCCTCACTTTCTCTTCTGGAGCCATCTGGTTCCAGTGGCAAGATATAGATCAGGATGTCTGGAGATGGCCATGGATGTAGTGGGAGACGTTGGCCTTTTTAAGCTAAGGTCTTTAACAGGAAATCAAACCAAACTAGCACTTATTAAGTGCTTATTATGTGCCAGGCACTGTTCAAAGTAAGTACCTATGATACAAAGACAGGCAAAAGCATGGTCCCTACCCCCAACGAGCCTTACATTCTAATGGGGGAAGAAACACATAAAAGGAAGCTGAAGGGGGTGACCCAGATGAAGATATCTTAAGGGACTTATTAGAAAAAGTCCAGAGAGTCAGGAATACAGATTGGAGAGGAATGAAGACAGGACTGGCTTGGGCATTTTCCTTAAAATGGAGGATCTAGAAGGAACCAGAGGCAGATGTGGCTGGGGTGGAGAATACTTCCAATGTCTAGAGGTAGAGACAGCTTAAAGAGGGAGTTTCTGGCCATTGTAAAGAAATTCCAGAGAGTTGAGAGTGTAACCTGGAAAGGAATGGAGACAGGAAAATCTGAGTTCAAATCCTGACTCTGGAACTTAACAACTTTAGGAACCTGGGCAAGTCACTGGACCCCTCTCAGTATCACTTTCTTTTTTTTTAATTTAAATATAATTTTTTATTTTGAAGCAAAACACAATATTTATATATATTAATCAGAATACAAAAGAAGATTGTGTATGAAACTCTGACTTCCATCTTATTTTTTTTAAACAAATGCTTTATTAACTTCTGTTTTACATCATTCATTTCTGCCAGATTTTGAGTTACAATTATTTTTCCCCCCTGTTTTTCCCCTGCCCACCCTCCCAGAATAGCAGTCCCACAAGATATCGCTTCCTCCAATCTGCTCTCTCCCATATCTTCTCCCATACCCCTCGACTTTTCCATTAGAGGAAGGTGAATCTTTGTGTCCCAATGCCTGCACATCTTATCTCCCAATTACAAGCAAAAGAGTATTAATAATAGTATTTATATATATTTGAAACATTTAATCTTAAGACCTCGAATTTCAGATCCATTTCCTTCCTCCCTTGTCACCCATTCCCTCTGGGGAGATAAGTAATTCAGTATATGTTGTACATGTCTAGCTATGCAAAACATTATCATAGTAGATATATTGTACAAGGCTGCTTATAATTCCCTCCCACTCATCCCACCCCCACCTGGTCCATTCCCTACATGATCCTGTCCCTCTTCTATAGTGGGTACTTCCAACCTCCCCTCCCCCCAAGGATGCCCTCCCATCCATCATCCCTCCTCTCATCCCCTTCCCCCTATTCTGCTGCAGGTTGAGATATCCCATTTAGTATGTATGTCATTCTCTCCCTGAACCAAATTCAATGAGAATGTGGTTTTGCCTTTTTTGCCTTCCTATTCTCCCCCTCCCTTGCAACCACTTCCCCTTGCTTCTTCTACATGAGATAGTTTAACCTGTCCTGTCTCTCCCCATCTCCTCTTGCCACTTTCCTCTCTCACCTCATAATTTCACCCCTTAAGTATCTTTCCTTCCCAACAAATTCAACCTATGCCCTCTATCCATGTATAATTGTAAACATATATATACACATTCACATATGTATTCATATGACCACACATCCTTCTTCCATTAATTTCATACTGAGAAAGATTTCCTCAGTCATAGTTATTGTTTTTCCATATAGGAATGTAAATAGTTCAACTTTGATAAGTTCCTTTTGATTTCTTTTCCCTGATTACCTTCTCAGGCATCTCTTCCTTCTTGTGTCTAGATGTCAAATTTTCTATTCAACTCTGGTTTTTTCCTCAAGAATGCTCGAAAGTCCTCTATTCCACTAAATGACCATATTTTCCCCTGAAACAAAATACTCAGTTTTGCTGGGTAGGTGACCCTTGGGTTCATTCCCAGCTCTTTTGCCCTCTGGAATATCGTATTCTATGCCCTTCGATCCCTCAGTGTAGAAGCTGCCAGGTCCTGGGCTATTCTGATTGTGTTTCCACAATATTGAAATTGTTTCTTCCTGGCCACTTGTAGTATTTTCTCCTTGATCTGGGGATTCTGGAACCTGGCTATAATATTCCTGGGAGTTTTCTTTTTGGGATCTTTTTCAGGAGGTGATCGGTGAATTCTTTCAACCTCTATTTTGCCCTCTGGATCTAAAACATCAGGGCAATTTTCCTTGAGAATTTCTTGAGGTGATTTCTAGGTTCTTTCTTTGATCATGGCTTTCAGGTAGTCCAATAATTTTTAAATTGTCTCTCCTGGATCTATTTTCCAGGTCAGTGGTTTTTCCCATGAGATATTTCACATTGCCTTCTAATCTTTCATTTGTTTGGATCTGCTTAACAGCATCTTGATTTCTCATAAAGTCATTAGCTTCCATTTGCTCCAGTCTAACTCTGAAGGAATGAATCTCCTCAGTGAACTTTTGAGATTCTTTTTCCATCTGGCAAATTCGACTTTTTAAGGCATTCTTCTCCTCATTGCTCTTTTGATCCTCCTTTGCCATTTGAGTTAGTCTATTTTTTAAGGTGTTGTTTTTCTTAGTCAGGCTGTTGACCCTCATTTCAAACTTTTCCTGCATCCTTCTCATTTCTCTTCCCAATTTTTCCTCCACTTCTCTTACTTGATTTTTAAAGTCCTTCTTAAGTTCCTCTATGGCCTGCATCCTGATCATGTTTTCCCCTGGGGCTTTTGGAGCAGGATTTCTGACCTCACAGCCCTCCTCTTGCACTATGCTTCGATCCTCTTTGCCCCCAAAGTAGGAGTCTAAGGTTGCATTTTTCTGTTTAATTTGTTTCCTTTGCCTTGGCATGTTTTCACTTAATTACTTGACTTTTGGGCTTGTTGCCACAGTATAGCTCTGGCACCAGACTGGAACTTTCACCTGGAATGTGTGTGTGGGGCCAACTTCTGTTTCTGGCAAGCTGGAAACCCACCCATGACCTCCACTCCAGATCACAATCCAGATCCAGGGAGGTTAAAGCAAGAGCGATTACCCCCCCAAGACTGATCGCTGGATCTCCCTACAGTTCGCAGGCCAGGAGCTGGAGCTGCCTCTGAAAACTACAAAATGGCGTGTCTCCT